>CM076581.1:1267162779-1267302713 GCA_034641835.2 Pinus albicaulis
GTGAAGAGTTTAAAAAAAAATTATAATTTAGTAAATTATTATTACATGTCTTCTATATCGGAGGATGTCAACCTGATAGGACCCTTAGCATGTAATGATGATTTGGTTGTTGCTCCTTGATCTGCATGTTGCACTACAATTGTTCTTTTGCATGGAGAACTTAGTGACATGACATATCTTGATGGTAGGGGACTTAGTGGAGTTTCAGCACTTATAGATGGATGTTGCCTAGTTGACGGTTTGGGACTCTACTAGCATGATGGTGGAGAGTAGCTCCATCAATTCTTTGCAAATGAATGGTGTGTAGCTCTTCTTCCATCACAAGCCAATGAATTATTTGAAGAGACTCCATGATGGTTACATGTCAACCATCTCTTCGAAAACTTTGGGCAACTACCATTTTGGTTCTAAGTGTGTTTTATATTTCTAGATAATTATGTAGTTCCCATTAGCAATGGTTCCACGCTTGGGATATTGTGGAAAATCTCCACTACACCAAACTAAAGTGAAGCTAGTAGTTAGGAATGCAGCCAAAAATTTTCACCACTTTTGTCCGCCTAACATGAAGCATCATTTCTACATTCTCGTTTAAGAGGTCAAGTAGGAACAAGCCTCTTACTCAGATGAGGAGGTGGAATTCATGTTTTATAACTGTGTTCAGAACCCAAGCATTAGCAAACCCTGTGAAGTTAGGTTTCACCACACTCTAGAGAATTATTGGCATAAGCCGCACATTTGTAGCTCGCACCCTCCAAGCCCATGACGTAGACCGCCTAGAGCTCCACTAGCATCTAAGTCATTTGGAGAAGTAGTCATATCTTCTAGTCACTCATTGTACTTGGTTAGTTAAGGAGTATGGGGGAGTTCTCATCTCTATTCCAACTGGTAGCTCAAAGGATAACCTTTTAAAGGTTTCCACAATCCCATTTGCACAATATTTATGTTTTATCTTTAGTCTCTAGTCATCAAGGTTCTAGTTTTATATCTATGATAAATATGTTTTTCCATAAATTTATGACCTACTCTAGTTACACTTTCAATTTGAAAGCAAAACCACTCTAGTTTTATACATAGACAATATTTAAAACTCTACATTGTGTGGTTTCCATTAGGCAAACTTGAAGTACTTATTTTTTTAGCTTGCTATTTATTAACCATTAATAACTCTTTTAGCTTTTCAAAGTTATATTTTACAAAATTATTGCGACTCTCAAATCATTTTAAAGCCCACAGTTTCTTCGAGAAAGAAAAAGAAAAAGAAAAATATATAACTACCATGTCCAATATAATAATGTCCAAATATATAATAAGAATAATTGCATTAAAATATATAAAAAAACAAAATCTCTCCCAAATTATTGAGACGTTGTAATGTAATGCCTTGTAAACATTTTGACTTAATGAAAATAGAATTAAAAAAATGTTAAAAGAAAAATAATTTGAAATTAAAATAATAAAAATAAAAATTAGTTGTTATTGTTGTAAATTTGACTTGGTCAAGTTACATGTGGTTTTTGAGCTCTAAGTTTGTGAGTCATGTGGAATATAACATATTTAAAGGGGGGATTTGATCACTTTTGAGGCTTGGTCGATCCCTAGTTAAAGTAAATCAAGACTAATTATTTTTGACACCCACCTCATAATCAACAACATAAAGTGATCTCCTCACAAATAAAAATGTTAAAAGTTGCTTAATAATAACAAATTATTTTAAGAGAGAAAAAATATAAAGTTGAAATATCACAAGTCCAAACATCTCAAATTTCTATTAACATTAATCTATACACAAAATACACACTTTGTCTAATACTATACATGAAATAAGGCCTCTAATACTCAAGAAGAATGCTTACTTTTTTCTAAATATTTCATATAAAATAATATTGCTAACATTTTGTAGATGTAAATTAAATTGATAATAAAGTATATTATTGAGATATTTTTTGAAATGCAATTGGTTCAATCTTTTAATTAACCTTGTGTGCCAGTAGTCTAATTTGTATGCTTAGAGGTTATGAGAATCAACCTATGTCAAGGAATAGTCAAATTATCAATTATACCAATAATATATAGTCCCAAAAAATATTCAATATCCTTCTAATAATACGAACACAAAAATTCACAGTGAAATTATCCATTATATAGTTCAAAAAAGTTTTCAATGTCCTTCTAATAATACCAACAAAAAATTATTGTTTTTTTTTTACAGGAACGGATATTGATTTATATTTAAAACCATGGCATGAATGCCTCAAATCAGATTACAAAGAGTGAGGGCAAAGCCCAGATTTCCTCTCGTGCCAGGAGCTCAAAGGCCCAGATACTTAAAAGCCGATGGTTCTTACATATAGTTATCGAATCAATCTCCGTAAATTTCCCTAACTTGTGGATACAAACGAACTGCTTCAGTAAAATACAATAAAACATGAAAGCAGAATATTTAAGGGATGGGATCCCATTCTTCGTCCCTGTCTCTTAAAAGAGTGCCAGTGGAAAGAAGAATTGCTTTATTTGCTTCCAAATCGACATCCTTGTTATTCTCCCTCAAGACGTGGAAGAAGTTCACACTCTAAAAAGATTTAACCAGAGTTTTGATTCTTGTCACCATTCTTGCAAATCTGAAGTCTGTAGGGACAGAATTTTCCATTCTAGCTTTTTATAATGGACTGAGAATCCCCAATTACAATTACCTCTTTTATACCTAGATACTTGGCTTGCTTGAGGCCTTGGAGCAAAGCCAACGCTTCTGCTTGAATGCTAGTATTATGACCCAAGCCCCAGGCATAACTGTGGACGATTCTGCCTTCAATGTTTTTGATAACACCTCCTGCTCCAGCTTTCCTAGGGTTACCTTTTGTTGCCCCATCAAAGAATAAAGTAGGACAAGCTTGCTTGATAAGCCATTCTGAAAATTCTTTCTCATTGCATCTAATTTTCCATTCTTTGACAGCCTTGCTTTGCCTTACTACATCAGAAAACTGGAGGCCCATCTTGGCACCCCATTCCAGGTCATGTTGGCTTAAGTTTGAATCCTCAAGCTGATCGCCCAGGTTTTCTTTTAGCTGGCATTTAATCTTTACCATGATGAGCTTCACATCCTGCTCTTTGTCTCTAAAAGTTCTCTTATTCCTCTCAAGTCAGATTTGCCAACAAATGACCTTTGGCAAGGAGAGCCGGGCGGCCTTAAAACTTTGATTTTTAGGGAGTGCACTTGGATAACTGTGCAGCCAATTAGCAAAAAAATCAGAGATGGAGATGGGAAAAATAAAATTGTTTTTCCAAGGACTCAGAAGCTCCTGCCAAATCTCTGTTGGGAATTTGCATTCCAGCAAGAGATGACTAGCATTCTCTTTGTTTTCGCTGCACATTCGACATCTAGAAGGCCCATAAAATCCTCTTTTCTTCAATTTGTCATCTGTCAAGACTCTGTTGTGACAAATGAGCCAACCAAAAAATTCGATTTTAGGTATAATTTTGTGGCTCCAAAGCCCCTTCCACGTCGCGGGATTAGGAGGAACGTGAGGTTATTCCCGAAGTTTTGCATATCCCATAGACACAGTGTAGCTGCCCGGTTTAGAACCCCAACCATGTTTGTCATGAATCCTGGCATGGATTGGAGCCATACCGTTCAGGAGCGCAAATAAGGCAACGCAGTCCTTCTTTAGTTCCACGAGCACCTGGAGCTGCTTCTAGCTTTGCCAATTGCTGTCATTCTAGCACGAAATCTCCCACAGGGTGTTAAAGCCGGTAGAGGACATCCAATTCCGCAACGCATAGATAGAGCTAATTTCGCCAAGAGGGGGATTGTTCATAATACAATCCTCCCAAATTTTAACTTGCTTGTTGTTGCCCGGGATCCAGAACGCATGCAGGTTGATCAACGGAATAGCTTTAGTGTAGAGTTTGAGGAAATGCGATCCAATTTTAGTGCTGGGACTGTCTATATAATGTTTTCTTTGACCGAAGAAGTATTTCTTCCACAAGGAATTTTGCGCCCAACCAGGATTAGGAGCAATGAACCTCCAAATAATTTTAGCTCCCATGGCCACGTTTTGAGTGCAAAGATCTTTAAAGTTCAAACCTCCTTCCATCAGAGGCTTGGAGACTTTGTCCCAACTAACCAGAGGGATTCTGTTTTCATTTTGTTTACTACCTTTCCAAAAGAACTTTCGGATTAACTCCTCCATTTTCCTGAGAATGTAAAATTATTGTTAAAAGGTATATATTAAATATATTTTTTAATTTTCAAATATTTCTCTTTAATGTAAAAATAAATAAAAAATTATTAATAAATCTATAAAATTAAAATACAACAAACTACAAAGCTAATAAATTTTAATATCAAATTATATATATTTGAAACAAAATAAATAAATAAAGCAAATATGCAAATGAAATAATTTGATAAAAAATAAAAAACAAAGAGTTTGATAAATCTCAACATTAATCAAGAGTAAGTGTATATATATATATATAACTTTGAAACAAAATAAATAAAGCAAATATGCAAATGAAAGAGTTTGATAAAAAATACAAAACAAAGAGTTTGATAAAACTCAACATTAATAAGGGGCAACTTCATATTTTTTTTATAAAGAGATTTTATAAATATCAACTTAAGATTGAGATTGAAGTACAAGATTTTCATATAAAGATAAAAGTATTTAAAGTTTAAGGGTTTTAGATAAAAATGAAGATATTTAATAAATCATATTTTATTTTATTTTATAAATTTGGTAAGATTATATTTTCAATATGTTCAATATATTATTTGAATTGGATTAAAAATTGGATTAGATTAGGAATTGAATCAGTGACTTTATATTAAGAAATATCTTAATAATATATCGGTGAACTAATAAATTATATTATTAAAATAAATTGAAATTTTCATAATTTTATATAAAATATAAATATATAATTTAATAAATTTTAAAGGAATTCATTTTAATTATATATAAAAAATATATATATATATTTATAGTTTTTATTGAATAAATAACCAAAAACACACACTTATCCTATTAAAAAAATTAATATATATATGAAAAAAAATTATATTATAATTAATATTAGTATCAATATTAATGAATTTATTTATTTTTAAATATAATATTATTAATTTATTTTTTTCTTTAAAACTAAATGTGTATAATTGAAATATGTTTTTTTCAATAAAAAAATTCATATAAAAGATAATTAAATGGGATAAGTCACATTAATTAAAAAGTAATTATGTATAATTTTTTGGGATAAAAATCACATCAATTTCACATTTTTAATCGTATAATTCATCATCAAGACAAGATATTTAATTTATTTATTGGTTTAATTGCAATTTTCATATATGAAAAAAAAAAAAAAAAAAAAATATATATATATATATATATATATATATATATATTATTAAAACATATTTTTCATATATGAAAATTGCAATTAAACCAATAAATAAATTTTCAATTTTTTCATATATGAAAATCTTTTTTTTTCATATAAGTGGTCCTATTTTTACCAATAATATCATTTGATAATTTACTAATACCATTAATTTTCCTCGGACAACAATCGTATGGCCGCTAATTTGTTTTCAACAATATAATCACTTTTGCTTTAACGAATAGAAAAAGGGCAGAACGAAGATGCAGCAAACACTTTTTGAATTTCCATGAAGTACTCAGTGATATATGAAATTATTGCTTACTCCTTTCCGAAAGTGACCTCTAGAAAATCAACACACTTTGAATAGTCAATGTTCCATAATGATTGTTATTAAATTTTATTCACCCATTTGGATGATGACGGAGAAATGACAAGTCTTAGTGTTCACACAAATAGTGGGTTAAGATATATAGTTCTTATATATATATAGCTATAAAAAAAAAAATGAATTATTTCAAATGAAGATTATAGAGATTAATTTTTTTTCCTTTTGTTATTAACATAAGTTTAGAGTTTTGAGATTGTTAAGACGTCGTCTAATTACAATATTTTGTAAATAGAAATTTATAAAAATTGGTAGTCTATGCCAGAGCTTGACATACATGGACACGGGAAGAGAAAAAAGACTACTAGTGTTGCAAGCAAAAAACCACTAAGCCATAACAATTATTGGGCAGAATCTCCAAGCATCCATGTTGGCTAGTCATTATCGTCATCCAAAAAGAAAGAGACGTTGGTTGATTTACAAGTGAAACTCTTCTTACAATGACAATAAATTCTATGTTGAAAAAACTTTATCCAAGTTTAATTTTGACAAATGACATGTTGAAATTTTAATGAATTTATTGTTACAACAACCATAAACCTAGTTAAAAAAAAAAACTTTCTTTTTAATAAAATTGATAAAAATAACATATAATTCTTAAAATATGAAAAAATGTATTTAGTTAAAAATCAACCCACTCCTCTCCATGACTAAATTGAGTATAACATAAAAATATTTTATTGTAAAAATACATATTCATAAGTCTGGGGCAGTTCAATTGGTGATAGTTATGAAATGAAGTGTTATGTATAAGTAGGCACCTAGGGGTTATAGTGGTAGTGGTCAAAATCGAAGTGTTATGTATAAGTAGGCACCTAGGGGTTATAGTGGTAGTGGTCAAAATCGCCCCGTCAAGCTAGTACAAAACCAACCAGTTGTGGATCTACCAAACAATGAGAGAGATCAAATATATTTTCACTCTAAAAGAGGTTTGCATCTCAAGAGATTTGATCCTTTTGACACTTAATAGATTGAAATTAAAATGAATTCAAGCTTGTTTAATTATTAATTATAATTATTAATTTAATGTTTTTTTAAGTTTTATGTAATTAGATGGAGTCAAAAAAAATTATTGATAATTATAATTATAATTATTGTATTTTTTTTTTTTAATATTATTTTGACCAAATCAAAATGTTTACAAGACATTAAAATATTTTTACCATTTTAAATTGAATAACAGCAAAATGTTTACAAGATATTACAACATTTCTACCATTTTAAACTTAAACACAAAAATATATTTAAAAAATTAAATTGAAAGAAATGTATTTCTGTAATTTGTCATGTGGTGTAAGTTTACAAATCCTTATTGGAAATTAAAATATTTATTAATATAAAAAAGAAAAGATTAAATTAATTGGACATATGACAAAATCCATCAAAACACATAATTGATCAAATTATCAAAAATCATGTAGATATGAACACACATGGCTCATATATATATATATAATTGGTAAATTATGGAAATCTATTGTATTTTTAAAAACTTAATAGATATTAGTTTATTAGTTGGAAGATTTAATTTTAGATTTTCTCTAAATTAAAATATTTTATTAATTTATTAGTTATTTATATTTAAAATAAATGATGATGATGATGATGATGGTTAACGTCCACTGAGACCAATCTTTGGTCTATCGGACCTAAAGAAAAGAGTTATTTCATTTGATTTAAGATTTTATTCCTATGCTCAAAAAGCTTGGAGAGAACCCTCCCAAGCTCACTATAATTTTAACATCTTAAAAGGCTAGGAAGGTCAGTATTGCAACAAAGTTTATGAAATTGAGCTCTAATGTGGTTGTATGCGGGGCACTCTAAGAGGAAGTGATTTTCATCCTCGATGTTCATATTCTCATAGAGATGGCAAATCCTTTCCATCCATGGTGTTTTAGGAACCGTCCAACGGCTTGTTTCACTATGAAGCTCATGAGAGTTCATTCTAATCTTGGCTATATTAATTTTCTTTTTTGAGCTAGTTAAAACAGAGAGGTACTTTTGATCTTCTAAGGTGGGGTTGATGACCTCCTTATAATACCTTAATTTTCTTTTAGCTACTAGATCTTTCTCGCACCACATTTTTTCTTTGAACTTAGAAGTAACAATTTTTTTAATGTTATTGATGTTTTGCAATACAACATTCTCGACGATCTCCTAATAGTTTAACCAGGCCCTAGTGTCTTTATACCAACCTCATTTAAGTTAATATGAATATTAATTAATTATCATATTCAATATAATTATAAAAATTATTTAATCAATTAATATTTATTTACATTAGTTTATAAAAATATTTTTAAAATCTTAAAAAATAAAGTTAATATATTATAAGTATTGAGGAGAGATGTACAATATAAATCAAAAAATAATATTTTGATAAAAATAAGAAATATTTTTTTTAATTATTAAAAAAAAAAATCAACAAAATAATTTTAGGAGAGTTATTCTTAATATCTTATAAATACATGTTTACTGAATTAAAAAACTCTATAATTTAATATAATTATAAAAATATTATTTTGATATTCGTGTCAACTATATTTATATCTTAATAATTTAATAAAAATAAAAATAAAATAAAAAATAAAAAATAAAATTATTTGATATTCATGTTAACAATATTGATATTTTAATAATTTAATATAATTATAAAAATATTATTTGATATTCATAGCAACTATATTTATATATTAATTTATGTAATTTGATGAGTGCTTGTTTTGAGCATTTTTCAAAATAAAGAAATCTATTATGAGGAAAATGAAGGATCAAGTTAACTTGATAAGGACGTTCTTTGAGGCTATTTCAAGCATCATGGGCAATCTCTAAATATAGAGTGGGGCATTTATGTTCATCCATCAAAACTACTAACCACTATTTTCATATTATTCAGAGTACTCTATCAAGGGATTTTAATCCAAAAATTAAATTTTCAACTTTATAAACCTTTTTCATTTAAAGAAACAAAGAATCCATAAATAAAATTCTAAGACAATGACAAATTTAACATTGGAAAGATCATTAATCGAAATGATAGATTGGGCATGTGAAAGATCATTGATCCAAATTTCCAAATTGGTGATTAGAAAATCCAAAATACGTTGCTTTCATTCTTTTGGCTTTCGTTTTAAATGAGAACTTTCTAAGAGCCCTTAGAATTGCACCTAGAGGCCTTGGAATTGCAACCGGGTTCGTTATGGTTCTATAAGTTCTGGGATAGTCAAAATAGATTCTGGCAAAGAGAATCTATGGAATCTCCCCTTTAATTAAAATTGCTTTCAAATGAATTATTGTGAAATAGTCTCTTAGCTTCTTCTGTTTTTATTAATTTTTTTAAATAGTTCTGTGAATATCGAGATTCTGTTAGTTCTGGATAATTGAATAAATTTTCTTTATTTCTAAAATAAAGATAGTCTTGTATTCATTCTTAAGAATATTCTTGATAATTGATTAAATTTTCTTATTTTGTATCTCTAAAATAAAGACATTTTTGTATTCATTCTATAAGAATATTGAAAACAGAATCATAAAAATCTATAGGTTCTTCTTATAAATCAAAATAATTTAATAATTTTTTTAGTTAAATTTATTATAAAAATATATATTTATAGATATAAATATATATTTTTAAATTATAAAATATTATACACAATTTTAATTAGTGAATTTATTTTTTTAATGTTTTTTGTTATTTTTTTTTAATTTGGTAGAGATTTTTAAGGACCATAAATTTAAATGGTTTAATCTATAGAGTTTGAGTGTATCATAGGTTTTTCATCGTATTGAAACCATTTATGCATTCAAAAATGCATTTTAAACAATAAGAAATAATAATTTTACTAGAAATTGTATTGTCCGATTTAGATTTTTACCCACCCTTGTCTACGTGAGCCCGTTATCTTTCATGTAGAAATGACTCTTAAGGAGTAAGAATGCCAATATTTGTCATGACTTCAAGTTGGGAGTGCCCAAGGGAGTCGAGAAACCAAAGTCGTAGTACGGGCGCGCCCATGATGCGCGACGAGTGCCTGCGTTCAGTTAAAGGCGACTCAGGCGGAGGAGTTCAGTTAAAAGTGACCCTTCGTCATTTAAAGGAGTGTGTGATGTGCGGAGTCGTGTAGCGGTCAGTTAAAGGCGACGACATTGTAGTGGGCGCATTGTAACGAGCGAGCACCCGCCCGACATAACGACTAACCGAGTTATAGCGAATGAGCAACACATGCATGATGAGTTGAGCGCCCGAGTGGACGAGCCAGTCGAGTCAGGGCGACCGAACGGAAATACATGGTAGAGATGGACAAGTCAGCTTGGTTTAAAAAGGGTGTGTCAAGTGTTGTGAACAGGTCGGTCGGGTCAACATGGCGGGGCGACCCGTGGAGCAACCGAAGGGATGCGACATTTGGAGGAAATGTCACACAACATGTAGCATATATATGAGGGTGTGGCATTGTGGAGAGCCATCATCGAAGCACATAACACAATTTCATAGCAAAGGATAACTATAAGTAGGAAATCGAGCAATAGACAACGAGCAGGCAAAGTGAGGCTCGATTGGCTGAGCTGAAAGACTGTATATTATCGTTGGTCGAGATTGGGGTTTCCACAGTCAGGTGTCGCTGGCAAACTGTTACATGACGAGCAGATTGAGGAGACTACAAGGCGACGAGCTAACTGGTCAGGCAGAACATTCCAGGGGGGTTGATTTGGGTCGAACAATAGACAGTGTGGGTAGGCCACTATACTGTTGAGTGAACAGTGCAGGCAGGCATAGGCCACTGCACGATGAACGAGTGAGTTGTAGTGCGTGTAGACCTGCACGATGGAATAGGAGTCAAGTTCGAGTGGAACGTTGCACGACTGCAATGCAGAAGTGACAAGACAGTTCAGGGCAACACGTTCAACATTCAGGTAAAGGGTGTCAAGTCAGTGCACGTGGGCAACACAATGCACGATTGTTGCATTAAAATTTGACAGAAGTGTGCAGGCTAGTTCAGAGGCTGCACGACCATTGTGAAAATTGTAATTTTGTAAAATATAATTGCAAAGTTTTTTATTATAGTGGGAAGACTTATTTTGGGTGTTTCCCCTCCCACTTGATATGTGTGTACAATGTTTATTAATTTTTTATTCTGTTGCATAAAGAAGATAACTAATTGAAGATAAATGAAGTAATTTTGGCTGCATGATAACACTTAGAAGAAAAATCGGTTAAGTGTGAAGTAGGCGTAGTTTGCAAACTATAGTAGTGGGAATCGAACGAGTTAGGTGGTGTCGCACCATGCCTATGTGTGGTTGGAAGACACAACTAGCGTAGGGTTGTGACAGTTGGTATTAGAGCATGTTTTGCAAAAAGGGGGCTTTGACAATTGATGCGGGAATACAAAAATAGTGGTTGTAGTTGGTGTTGAAGCTTGGCACTGTGTATTTGGTCGCAGTGCGACATCAAGAAGTTTGGAAGGGGAAAGGCAGCAAGTCAAGGTTCATAAGAACGATGAAGTGCATGGTCATGACACATTATCAAGCAAAGTTGATGGTAGACAATGTATGGGAATCGGTGACAGGTGAATCTAGCATGAATCCTGAGGCAGTTTTCATGAATACGATTTTGGATCGTATTGATGAGATAACTTCAGAGATGGATGCATTGAAGGTTGAAAATGTTGAACTTAGAGATAAGTTCACGAAATAGGAGGAGGACCATGGCAACCTCAAGACATGATATGAGTATCTTGAGTGGTAGTATGGAAAAACTGTGAATGAAGTCAAGGATTTTGAAGATGTGAAGGATCAAGGATTAGAGGAGATCGCGAAGCTGTGAAAGATTCTTGATGAAGCTCTCAATGAGATTGCAATCTTGAAGAAGGTTGTTGGATAGGAACCGATTGGAGGGACTACCCATATTAAAATCAAGGAACCCGATTTTGATGATGGGGTGAGAAGATTGAAGACATTTGGGAAATTTTTATGGGATATGGAGAAATACTTGGAACCTTGGGGCTTCCTAATGAAGAGGCCAAGGTAAAGGTGGTTGCTCAATTCCTTACAAAGGATGCCAAGATGTGGGGGATGAGGAGAGTGGATCGGATTGCTCACGGTGATGCTGAAGAAATATCTTCCTGGGAAGAAATGAAGGAAGCATTGCAAACTCACTTAAGCCCACAAGATGAGACTTGGGATGCGAGAATGAAGATTAAGTACATTGAGAAAACAAGGAGCCTACAGGCATTTAATTGGAATTTGCGAGTGTGGTCTTGGAACTACTTGATATATCAAAGAAAGACAAGGTATTCAACTTCATCTTTGGATTGAAGTCTTGGGCACCCAATGAGGTGAAGAGGAAAAATATCAAAACTCTTGAGGAGGCATTTATTGCAGTTGATAAACTGGTGGACCATTATGAGGAAGGGACTGAAGAGAAGAAAAATAAGTCTAACAAGCCAAAAGAGTAGTCTACAAAGGAGGATAGTGTGAAAGTAGTTGGTAAACTAAAGCCAAATAATCCTCTGAAATGTTGGTTGCGCGAAAAGGATCACACGGTGAAGAATTGTCCTTCAAGACCGACAGTGTCAACTTTGGCACAATTTGATGGAAAGAAGAAGGAAGAACCAACGGTTGGGATGATGCAAATATTGGTTGTTGCAACAACAATGGAGTCTGTCCCAAAGCGTGATCCTAGCAAATGAGCGACACATGCACGATGAGTTGAGCGCCCGAGTGGACGAGCCAGTTGAGTCAGGGCGTCTGGACGGAAATATGCGGTAGAGATGGACAAGTCAGCTCGGTTTAAAAAGGGTGTGTCAAGTGTTGTGAACAGGTTGATCGGGTGGACATGGCGGGGCGACCTGTGGAGCAACCGAAGGGACGCGACATTTGGAGGAAATGTCACACGACATGTAGCATATATATGAGGGCGTGGCATTATGGAGAGCCATCATCGAAGCACATAACACAATTTCATAGCAAAGGATAACTATAGGTAGGAAATTGAACAATAGACAACAAGTGGGCAAAGTGAGGCTCGATTGGCTGAGCTGCAAGACTGTATATTATCGTTGGTCGAGATTGGGGTTTCCACAGTCAGGTGTCGCTGGAAAATTGTTACATGACGAGAAGATTGAGGAGACTACAAGGCGGCGAGCTAACTGGTCGGGAAAAACATTCCAGGGGGGTTGAAGTGGGTCGAACAATAGACAATGTGGGTAGGCCACTATACTGTTGAGTGAACAGTGGAGGCAGGCATAGGGCACTGCACGATGAACGAGTGAGTTGCAGTACGTGTAGACCTGCATGATGGAATAGTAGTCAAGTTCGAGTGGAACGTTGCACGAGTGCAATGCAGAAGTGACATGACAGTTCAGGGCAACACTTTTAAAATTCGGGAAAAGGGTGTCAAGTCAGTGCACGTGGGCAACACAGTGCACGATAGTTGCATTAAAATTTGACAGAAGTGTGCAGGCTAGTTCAGAGGCTGAACGACCATTGTGAAAATTGTAATTTTGTAAAATATAATTGCAAAAACATTTATTAGAGTGGGAAGACTTATTTTGGGTGTTTCCCCTCCCACTTGAAATGTGTGTACAATGTTTATTAATGTTATATTCTGTTGCATAAAGAAGATAACTAATTGAAGATAATTGAAGTAATTTTCGCTGCATGATAACACTTAGAAGAAAAATCGGTTAAGTGTGAAGTAGGCGTAGTTTGCAAACTATAGTAGTGGGAATTGAACAAGTTAGGTGGTGTCGCACCATGCCTATGTGTGGTTGGAAGACACAACTAGCGTAGGATTGTGACAATTGGTATCAGAGCATGTTTTACAGAAAGGGGGCTTTGACAATTGAAGCAGGAATACAACAATAGTGATTGTAGTTGGTGTTGAAGCTTGGCACTGTGTAGTTGGTCGTAGTACGACATTAAGAAGTTTGGAAGGGGAAAGGCAGCAATTCAAGGTTCATAAGAATGATGAAGTGCATGGTCATGACACATTATCAAGAAAAGTTGATGGCAGACAATGTAGGGGAATTGGTGACAGGTGAATCTAGCATGAATCCTGAGGCAGTTTTCATGAATAAGATTTTGGATTGTATTGATGAGATAACTTCAAAGATGGATGCATTGAAGGTTGAAAATGTTGAACTTAGAGATAAGTTCATGAAATAGGAGGAGGACCATGGCAACCTCAAGACATGATATGAGTATCTTGAGTGGTAGTATGGAAAAACTATGAATTAAGTCAAGGACTTTGAAGATGCAAAGGATCAAGGATTAGAGGAGATCGCGAAGCTGTGAAAGATTCTTGATGAAGCTGTCAATGAGAT
The DNA here is from genome assembly GCA_034641835.2 of Pinus albicaulis. NCBI lineage: Eukaryota > Viridiplantae > Streptophyta > Pinopsida > Pinales > Pinaceae > Pinus > Pinus albicaulis. The sequence goes on from CM076581.1 coordinate 1,267,176,868, forward strand.
TGCAATCTTGAAGAAGGTTGTTGGACAGGAACCGATTGGAGGGACTACCCATATTAAAATCAAGGAACCCGATTTTGATGATGGGGTGAGAAGATCGAAGACATTTGGGAAATTTTTATGGGATATGGAGAAATACTTGGAACCTTGGGGCTTCCTAATGAAGAGGCCAAGGTAAAGGTGGTTGCTCAATTCCTTACAAAGGATGCCAAGATGTGGGGGACGAGGAGAGTGGATCGGATTGCTCACGGTGATGTTGAAGACATATCTTCCTGGGAAGAAATGAAGGAAGCATTGCAAACTCACTTTAGCCCACAAGATGAGACTTGGGATGCGAGAATGAAGATTAAGTACATTTGATCTCTCCGCACTTGGTAGATTTGGAGTAAATATGGATGTAGATTGATTATATACAGAGAGAGAAAGAGGGGTTTGTAACTCAGAAGATTTGATCATTGTGAGCTTTTGGTAGATTTGGAGTTAAGATGGATCTTGGTTGGTTATATATATGTTTGTATGTTTCTTTTTATATAAGAATACCATTTGCAAAATCCTGGGCTGCCAAAACCTGATCCCAAAAACCATGGTAAATTGACTAGTTTACCTCAATTTTATTTAATTATTTATTTTATTTTATTTTTATGTCAAAATGTTTCAAGATGTTACATTACAACATCTTTTCCATATTGGGAACCATGGTAAATTGACTAGTTCACCACAATTTTATTTAATTATTTTATTTATTTTATTTTTATGTCAAATGTTTCACGACATTACATTAAAACATCTCTTCCATATTGGGAACCATGGTAAATTCACTAGTTCACCTCAATTTTATTTAGTTATTTATTTTATTTTATTTTTATGTCAAAATGTTTCATGACGTTACATTACAACATCTCTTCCATATTAGGCTAGAGAGCCCCTCTCAACACAATTACTATTTAATTTTGAAGATCAATAAACTTTAGCCTAGTTTAATGAATAGATGAAATGGTCTTCTTCTAGGCATTCATTTAAGAATCATAAGTTTAAGTTGATTAATTGCATATTTTGAGTGCCTCAAGGGTTTTAAGGGAGCAAAATCATTTTTCCCTTAAATTCTTAAGTATTAAATTTTATTATGAGATTATTTGAATGGTATATTTTTATAGAACGTTCCCCGAAAATATAAAAGTAGTTTGGAACTTGGTAATTGAGTGATGGAGGAGGATTAAAGAGGCGAACATCCAAGTTTCTTTTATAGCTTATCGAAACAAAGGAGATTTTCCATTATATAGCAAAATAAGGAGGGAGCATGGATCCACTTTAGGTGGGGAAATGGGTTATCCCTTTGGGTGGTTCCACTTTTGTAGGAACAAAGAGCCCAAAGGGAAAAGCTTGGCTCTATCCTCAAGAACAAACAACAAACTCTCCACCACGAAGCTTCCAGATCTCGAAGCTTCACTTCCATTTTTAAAAAACTTCCCAGAATAGGATCAGTGCAAGTATGATCCTCATTCCAACGTCAATCATGCGTAGCCCTAGACCAAAAAGAGGCCATCGGTGCGAGCAAGACACAGAGAGGGCATTCCACCCCAGATAATTAGGTTTTCAAGGAGTTGCTTCAGGAATGGTCAACAAAGAGTTTATTCATTATGCTGAAAAGGACATGAAGGCCTATTTTCATGATGGAAAACAGGCACAGGGGTCACTATTAGGGGTCTCCGGGATCAGGAACGGGGAGTACAGGTACAACGAAAATTACTGTGTAACAAATGCCCCCTAAAGCATGAAGGTTGAACAAGAGTGAGGGGTAAAATGCTTTACGAATAAGTGCCAAGACCAAGATGTCATCATCATAAAACCTGCGCAAACAAGCACACATAAACATAAACTAATATAAACATAAACATAGACATGATCTGAGGTATGGTCACAACCATCCAAATAAAGAGGATCACGAATATAGACTCATGGTATGGTTGCAGCCATCCGAATGAAGGAGTCATGTGTACAATCATGAATAATACACATCGCCTCGCAGCCTAGGCTTTATTAGACAAAACCTAGGGTCTTGCACTCTGTTACGACCTGATAATGTACAAATTCAAGCATGTAAATAAATGAGTTGAAGTTGAACATCCAAGAAAATCCCCTGATTACCAACCAATGATGTAAACCGTTAACAGGCATGAAAGAAACCACCAATAATGACAATGGATCTCAAGGTACTAACAGTAAAATCCATGAGATGTGAATACGAAGTTGTCGTCGAACAATTGCAGAATCACCCGATCGAAGGCCAATGATGTAAGCCTATCGTCGGATGCGAACAACCTGCCATTAAGGCATGCAGGCTCTAAGGTACTGAAAAGGGGATCTCTAGATCAACTTCTCGGATAATGTGATGAAGTCGACAAGAAGTGATCCGTCGAAGGAGGGCCATAATGCATCCCACATCAACGACACAAGATGAAGGAAATAAGAGAATAATGAGAGTGATCAGAGAACCAGACAATGAGACACAGAAGGAACTTCTCTTGAACATATCAGGGACACGACTCCGGATTCGACAGTATTTGACTCAAATGGAATCAGAGGTCATGTTGGACAAGAATGGTGACGGCATAAGAGGCAAAACAGATTTCCCAAACCCATGGAGGCCAAGTGACGAATGAAGGATATCCCCAACCCGACACGAAACAGAGGGTGTGTCATGTTCAATAGCAACATACTTCCAACACAACTGATTAATGCTTTCCATTTTCCCCCACCATTTCTAACGAGTACCCCATCTATTTTTGTATACATGCTTGGACAACATACGCTTGTGATATAAGTTTTTCCTTTAGAAAAAACCATCCTAATACATTTTAAAATCCCTAGGAAGGAGGAATTTGATGTTGTCATGATGATGGATCCAGTGCCGTTAAATTTTAACGAGTTCGTCAAAGGTGAAACTTGACGTATTTTCATGTTTAGAGAGTTTAAAAAGAGGCGAAAAGAAAACTCCAGATGGCCCTTTTTGTAAATAGTCTCTCATACCCGAAAAGGTAGAAAACAAAGTGTGAGAGAACCTCTTAGTCGCGATTGACTAAGGTATTCATTTTTCATAAATAATTTATCCCAGCCCAAAAAAGGGGTAAACGTATACTAGGTAAATGATGTTTCGTGCATTTTAACGAGCTCAAAACTACAAGAACTTGCCAATATTTTCATGTTTAGAGAGTCAGAAAAGAGCTGAAAGATGAATCCTCTTGGAGAAACGAGTAGTATAAAGAGTAGGAACTCGTTCCGGTTATAGTTGAACTGCTCAGAACAAGTGAAGGTCATGAGGTTGGCTAATAAGATCACTCATTGCAGTGATTCCTCAAGAATGGGTAAAACAACCAAGTGAAGGCATATGATTGGCCAAGCATATGGTGACGATGGAATGAAAAAACCAAGGCTCATCTGGCAAAACAGGCTGATAAAAGGCAATCACGAGAGGCAAAAAGATAATGGTTTCATTTTTACACAAGCTTGAAAACATGGAAAACTATGCTTAGAATTGGTTTCATTTTTACACAAGCCTAAAACAAAGATAAACTATGCTTGAAAAAGGTTTGCATGCCCCCAACATGGTGACTCAATTCGAGGTACATTCCCCCCCAAGCTTCAGTGCATTCGCCTGAGATAATTATCAGTTACTAACAGATGGATGGAGTGAAGGTTCAATTACGAGATCAAGCGAAAGACTCGACTGGTATTTTACGAGATCTAATCAAAAGCTCGAATTGCACGGGAACGTGTTTCATTTTTTAACAAGGTTGATACATTAAAAGAACTATCTTCGCAACACCTTGTTTCATTTAAATAGCTTGACACAAGACAAGAACTATGCTCTAAAGAGTTTGTTTCATTTTTTAAGGAGCTTGACACAAGAAAAGGAACTATGCTCCGACGAGCTTGTTTCATTTTTTAGGAGCTTGACACAAGAAAAGAACTTTGCTCCGTCGATCTTGTTTCATTTTTTAAGGAGCTTGACACAAGAAATGAACTGTGCTCCGATGAGTTGATCAAGACATATAAGAAGTCATGGTTTCCGAGAGGTTCTCATATGATGGGAGGACAACATATCGGAAATCGCGATCAAATGCCTCTAGTACATGGTACATGACGGTACTATCACTGAATGAGGGCAATGAACAAATGCCCACATAATTAACCTGTGGTGGGGAAGATGCCACCGGCAGGTAACGACTAGGAAGGGACGACAATAGGCCAAATGTTACATCGGAACCAAAGAACAAAAGTTGATCGATGGTCATGATCTGACCTTCGTGTGGAAAACAAATCACGCGAAAGAGGGATGAGGCAAGCACTCCTATGGCATAAGAATAGTCGCGCCCCATGAGTAAGTTAAAATCCAAGGGGCCTTGGACAACCATCATGTCTATATAGATAATATTTCCCCCAAAGTAATAGGTAACTTCGGAAGGATCCCTAATGGTTAACTGGTTCCTCTGTTAAAAGCCAAAATATTTTGAGTAACAGGCACAAGTTGCAAAGAATCGAAAGCTTTCCAGGTAGTTGAGGACATAATACTAACTGAGGCGCCGCCATCTATAATCGTGCCCGATACAACCATATTGCAGTCCTGTACATTGATCTCAAAGGGCACGTAAGAAGGAAGATTGTATACCATGAATCGACTCCAATCAAAGGAAGTGACCAAACTACATGGGGGGGGGGGGGTGCCATAGGGACAAGAGGACTATCCCATTGTGTTACGGGAGCGGAGAAACCACCCTTGTGGACTCCGGGAACGAGAGCAGGAGGGTCACTTTCTTGAACTATGGCGACGAGAGTCGGAGGATCACCCTCCTAGATTAGGGAAACGAGAGGATTGCCCTCTGGTCCCGAGGAAGCAGAGGAAACAAAGAGAACCTAACTAGGATGAGGCCCTTTCTCGACGGAAAATACCTGATGAAATGTAGGTGGAATCAGGTCGAACTTTTCCTCAACTAATGATTGGTCGGAAAAGGACTCAGGAGACTGACCTTCAGAGAGAGCGGAATTGACCGGAGATGAATCCCGATCAACTACTTGATCAACTAGCAGAGGACATGAAGAAAACTTCTGGTAACCAACGGGAAGACAAGACTCAGAAGCTGAAATGGTATCCAACACTTTAGAATCTTCCTCCATATAAGGACAGAGGTGAATGGTATGGTTCCCTTCACACAACCTACATGGAAATTTGATTTTACCCTGTTTCTTACGAGTCTTATTATCTCTAGTTGAAGGATCATCATCAGCATGATGCCTAGAGGTTGATGATGAAGGATGAATCGAGGCAACATACCACACTTCTAACACCTTGGGAATACCAGGGCAATCACGAAGAAGGTGGTCACCCTCACATAGCTTGTAAGGGAATTTGACTTTATGAGACGTAAAGAGACGTTTCTCAACATTAGCGGCATGGGTAGCAATAATTGTTGATTTTCCCCTAGCTTATTTTCCTTCTTCTTCTTCGACTTCTTCTTCTTATTCTTAGCCACCTGGTTACTAGAATCCAGACTTTCATCAGGCGAATAGGGAGAACGAGGTGAGGAAATAGGCAAAGAAGGTGAGGGGTCAACTTTAAGATCAACATGAGGTTGACATGGTTCAAGAAAAGAAGAGCTCAGTTGAGAGATAGTTGGTATATTCGAAACCATAGGGGTTGAAAATAAAGACCAATGGTTAATCCCAGGAGGGACAACGTTGCCATATACGGGGCACCAACATTTCCAAAAGAAGGAAACAAACTTGGATTCCCATCCGAGGGGACCCTTGGGTTGATGAGCCCAGGAACTGTTGCCATTGATCTAAAACTAAGATGAGCATGAGTAAAATGTTATCGTGGACGATAAATTTTAGAAATTTAAAACAAAACAAATCAAAAGGGGTGTACTAGGCAAAATAATTACCAGGTAGCCGTGAGCTGCAATATACACCTTGGTGATCAAATGAAAGAGAAATGACCAAGGACTTAACGTACGACAGCCAATCTCCCCGAATGTTGTGTTCGGTGTATCACGTCTACAAGGTGATCGACTCAGTTACCTATGACAAGTTTGCAGCCTAGTTGTGTCTCCCAAAATATACGTGATAGTACGTGGGAGTCCAAATCCGTAATAGTGTTGTCTGATGCATAACCGTTCGATGAGAGAGTCCCAAAACATACTTTTCATACATCAATATACGTCCATACACAAGACAGGATATCACCCACGGGTTGTAACGTAGACTGTTAGCGACAACTGCTACACTTAACGACGCCGGAACACGTCTCTAGCCTAGACCTCTAAATGCGATTCGTTAGGTTCCAGATGCTCCTTAGATTGATTGAAGGGTAAAGCGCAACTATGCAAAACGCATAACGCGCTGATCGACGCGACTATCAAAGCAATACCAGCGCCAATCAAGGAAAGTATTGAAAAATAAAAAGGTTTTCCAAACTGACACCAGGTTATCACTTCAGTAGAGAGATAAAGGTTTATAAGCAATTACATAAGCTATAGAGACAAGGAGATGGACCCTCGATGAAAATCGAAGACAAGACAAGAAATCAAAAAATTGACAATAGGAGACTGAAAGGCTAACACTCCCCAGTGGAATCGCCAATTTGTTATGCAAGAAAATCTAATTAATTAATATAGATTGAAAAACATCTTTAAAAACATATTATTTTTAAATTAATAATATATTTAAATTTAATATAAAATTGTTTGTCGTTTTTTTTTTAATAATATTTAATGTGCAAGAATTTATTTAAATAATAAATAACTGATTATATAATAAGCTTATGTAATAAGCTTGTTTAAATTAGTATAGTTTAATTTTTAAATAAAAAGTTGATCTAATATTTGACTTAAGATCTTAAATTAAATTTATATAAATTTAATATGAAGAGTTGTAAAATTATATATATATAATTGTAAAGTTAATTTAATTTGACTTAAAATTTTAAATTTATATATTTATATAAATTTAATATGTAAAAAGTTATATATATATATAATTGTAAAATTAAAAATTATATTACTCAATTAAAAAGAAAATTGCATCACTCAATTACAAATTGAACATGGTCATTTTTTAATTGAACATGGTCATTTTTTGGAAAACTCGAAGCTAACCAATTCTTGGAAAACTCAAACTCAAACCTACCCCATTTTTGGAATACCCAAAACTAGCGAGGGGCCGTAGGACAGGAAGTTAGACTTTCTATCTCACTCAAATTCTGGTCAACTTTTGGAAAACTCAAATTCAAATCAGAATAGCAAACCTACCTGCCCATCAAGAGCTGTATCCAACTGGATCTTCCCAGTTGAGGTCCCCGGGATGAAGCGTGGGCGTAGCCATGGATTCCATTCTATCCATAGCAATACACTGCTTCCTCATGCTCAGTTGTTCAATCTCACGTTCTATTTATTTTCTTTAATTAAGAAGAATTGGTAATTTAGCTAGGCTGATACTATTACAATAATTTTTATGATTAGTTTAGTTAGGTTTCAAATTTGTTAGATAATGAAAATTTTTGTAAGATTTTTATAAAATTTAGTAGAAATTTTGGTAATTTTGGGTTACAGTCATCAAGTTTCAAGATTTTGGGTGTCTCAGAAGTTTTTAATGATATAAATTCATTATCACCATAAAAACAAAATTTACACTCTTACTGTAAAAAATTTTAAGAAAAAAATAGCTAAACTAGTTTTTGTGGTTTGGGCAAATTTGAACCTAATTTTTATGGATCACTAACTCTTAAATGAGCCACACCAAAATGCAACCAATAGACAAATTACAAATCTACAACTCCTATGGTGATATGTACTTTTATGGATAACTAAATCTTGAATGAACCACTCCAACCCCCAACCAACCCATAGATTACAAATTTACAAAAAGTGAGGTGATTTGTCAAATTTACCATTGATGAAGTAATATGAAGTAAAACTTAATATTCACATTTACTTTACACTTTCACATAACTTCTCTTCTATAAATTCACAACTATCCATTGTTGTTTTCATGTTACCACCCCACAAATTAGGTTCAAATCACCCAACTCACGACCCCATATAGTTTTGACTAGCAATCTTATAGCCTTATCAACTAAGACCACAAATTTTCAAAAATTTCTATTAAATTTTGTGTAAAATTTCCATTATTTCTAAGTTAATTTGTGGATTTTTAAAAATTAAACTACAACCTTATTTTAACCAACTAATATAAACTTTTATAGAACATTAACTCTTCAATAAACTACACCAACAAACAATCAACAAACAAACTACAAATTTACAACAACTTAAATAATTTAAAAATAAAACTTAATACTCCAATTTACTTTACATTTTCACATAACTTCTCTCAATCCATTCTTAACCATCGATTATCCGTTACGCACGCCAAGTTACGGTTCAAATTAGCCAACGCAGGACGCCATCCAGTTTTGACTCGCAACCTCATTTTTAGCCAATAATGTTGACACGTGGCGATTTTAAAATTGGGCTGTAGATTCAAAAGAAAGGGGAGCCCGGATTGCCAGCGAGTTTGACTTTTAATGGTTTTGATTCTCTAAATAACTGCTACCCATCGAGAACCGCCACGTCATCATATCACGATATGAGGATTTGTTTTTAAATATATTTTAATGGGCACTGGTGACTAATAACGGCCACTTAAAATGACAAGACAAAACAAATGTGCGGCTATAATATACAATGGGCGCATTCTGAGCATAATCAAAACATAAATTATTTCGAGATGTTTATTAGGAATTTGGTATTTATGATTTATAAATTTTGTATAGAATTGGATGGTAGAAATCACATCAAATTAAATTAAGTTGAGGTGTTGCGAATTAGCCTATATAAAATGAGATTTTTGATAGAACCCATTTAAATAAATAAGGAAAATTTCAACTAACCGTTTGTAAATTAATAGCTAATTTGACTTAAATAAGAAATAAAAATATTTATTTATTTATTTTCTAATTTTTGAAAAATAAATTAAATATTTAATATTTATTTTTATTTTTATTTTTAATAAAAATAATAATAATTTATCTATTTTTAATAAAAATAATAATAGTTTATTTATTGTGTATAAAGTTTTTTTTGGTAAAAATCACATCTAAGCAAAGCGTTTCAACCAGTGTGGTTCATCATCAAGACAAGATTTATATATTGGGTAGGTGTTATAGTTGAGAAAGATAGCAAAAACTCCTATTGGTCTAATTACGTGTAAGGTTTGGGATGTAATCGATTATTTAAAATCAATTTTTTTTTAAATTATGGATTATTATGTTAACTTGAATTTGTGATATATGTGGAATTATTATAAATCAGTATAGTTTCATTTTAATTTTGGATATTATCAAGTGTTGTGAGGGATTAAATCTATTTTTTTCACTCTAAAAGAGGTTTGCACTTCAAAATATTTGATCTCTCCGCACTTGGTAGATTTGGAGTAAAGATGATCTAGATTGATTATATAGAGAGAGAGAAAGAGGGGTTTGTAACTCAAAAGATTTGATCATTGTCAGCTTTTGGTAGATTTGGAGTTAAGATGGATCTTGGTTGGTTATATATATGTTTGCATGTTTCTTTTTATATAATAATACCATTTGCAAAATCATAGGCTGTCAAACCCTCATCCCAAAAACCATGGTAAATTGACTAGTTCACCTCAATTTTATTTAATTATTTACTTTATTTTATTTTTATGTCAAAATGTTTTAGGATGTTACATTACAACATCTTTTCCATATTGGGAACCACGGTAAATTGACTAGTTCACCACAATTTTATTTAATTATTTTATTTATTTTATTTTTATGTCAAATGTTTCACGACATTACATTAAAACATTTCTTCCATATTGGGAACCATGGTAAATTCACTAGTTCACCTCAATTTTATTTAATTAATTATTTTATTTTATTTTTATGTCAAAACCTTTCATGACGTTACATTACAACATCTCTTCCATATTAGGCTAGAGAGCCCCTCTCAACACAATTACTATTTAATTTTGAAGATCAATAAACTTTAGCCTTGTTTAATTAATAGATGAAATGGTCTTTTTCTAGGCATTCATTTAAGAATCATAAGTTTAAGTTGATTAATTGCATATTTTGAGTGCCTCAAGGGTTTTTAAGGGAGCAAAATCATTTTTTCCCTTAAATTCTTAAGTATATAATTTTATTATGAGATTATTTGAATGGCATATTTTTATAGAACGTTTCCCGAAAATATAAAATTAGTTTGGAACTTGGTAATTGAGTGATGGAGGAGAATTAAAGAGGCGACCATCCAAGTTTCTTTTATAGCTTATCGAAACAAAGGAAGACATGTCCACAATCATTTCGATATGCAAGGATCTATCTCCCAAACGACTAGAAGCTTGATTATGTGGACTAGAATTAGGAACTTTAGCAAGAAGAACCTTCCATTATAAATATGGTTTCATTGATTGGATATTTGTCATCTAAAGGTTGCAAATGGTAAGTTGATGATATCTCCTTTTCATCATGGATATTTCTCTTTCATGTTTAAAAACACTTAGGACAAAGATGTAATTTTTAATGGAGGCCAATGGTTATCCAACTCCTATAGACTATGTATTCTACCCTAGAGCAATTCTTTCAACTCTAGATCGTCTTGGAAAGCTAATGTTTATCTATGGGTGAGGCTTCTAGGGTTGTTGCTCCAATTTTGTGATTAGGGGGTTTTAAAACAGATTTAGGATAAGCCTTATTATTTCCAATATATGGTCACCCCTAAAATCCAAACAGTTGAGGGAATCTTGAGGATTTTGGTTATGTATATTAATGGTAGTTTTCGTGCAGATATTATCCTAAAATGGGAAGGCAACAAGTGGATACAAATTATTCACTCTAAAGGTCTACCCTTCATATGTCAATTTTTCCACAAGCATGGACACATTCTTCATGATTTCCATCTGAGAGCGTCACACAAAGGAAGCAAAAGATGGTGAAATAAACTTGTAACTTGTTGGGAGATCAATGATTGTAGGTTTATGGAAGACACATGGGGTATTAATGTAGGTGATGGTGATAAGAGTCAATGTAATGAAAATTTTATTATTAGATCAAGTCCTCTATTAGTGGATTTGATGGGTGGAAAGTTAATTGAAGCTTAAGTAGATTCTTAGGGATATGAAGTTTTAGTCTCATAAAAGGGGAGATTCAATCTTTTGGTGTTAGGGATTGATTCTCCAAAAATAGACTTTTTAGGCAACCTCTTCCATAAGATCATGGATGTGAGCCCATTTTTGGTAGTAAATAGACTTACACATGCCATCTTGCTCTTGAGCTTTTGAATGAAGGTTTCACCTCAAATACCCCTAATTCCCTGCATCTCCCCCTCTCATTCCCCCCGTAAAATACCTACAATTTATTGACTTTATTTTTCACAATTTTCAAAAAGCCATTGTATGAATGGACATGATACGATGTTGATCAATTAGTAAAGGCCTCATACTTTAACTTTGGATAATCCAATTAAATAATAAATTTTTCATTAATATTGGTGTCACCTTCATCTTTTCTTCAAGACTTCATATATATCTCCTTAAGATCTAATATTTCCCAAGTAAATGTTTTTGTAAATTGTTTTTTTTTATTGCCTCATAATGTCTTCAAGAACATAGTACAATATCTAGCCATGTTGTGCTTTCTCATAGTACTTTGTAGGTGGTTTCACTCTGCCTCAAATGAGACTAAGAATTTTAACCACCTGCTCATTACATTAAGTCTAAAAAAAAAGATGTTCTTAGTATATCTTAACAATCCAAAACATTACATTAATACAAAATAGCTACTAGATGTTGAAATATGTAACTAGGTTTGGTCTTCATAATGACATGTGTAATCATGATTTTATGTAATTAATGAAAAGAAGAAAAATAAATTTATTTTTATGATATGCTTGAGACATGGGTTTCATGCTCAACAAATTTTATAGACCAAGCTCCCATTGTGAGCTATTAGGAGTGGTCATTAAGTCAAAGTCAATTGAGGCATTGTCATGTATTGAAGACCCATTTGGGCATGTTACATATTGTAAAAGAGAATTTATTTGAGTCATTAGAAGAGTAAAAAAACCTCCAAGACCTCGTCACAAGTACTTAATCAAGTCAACCTTCCAAAGAATCTATATATTGTTCTAGAAGGAGATGTCGACTTAGAAAAAAGGACAAGTCAACTTATTTTGCATGGATAGATCACTATATAAAGGAGGACTCAGCCTCACTTGGAAAGTATTCATTCAAGCATATGAAATAGAGGAAGAAGTGAAAGAAACACTAGAAAAGGAGCCTCTCATCTAGCGAAGGAAGGAGAATAAGGAACCGAAGTGTTTTGGGATTGTTTTTGGGTAACTATCTCTCATACGTGCGAGGAGGATTGGTAGTATATGTTAAATAAGTAGCCAAGATATCACAATCATCCAATGAGGCCAAATCAAGGAAGAAATCAAGTTTCCTTTCAAGTTGAATTGCAGAAGAAAGAGACACTATCCAAGCGAGAAGGGAATCAAGGGATAAATCATTTTTTATCCCTCGCATGTGCTGCAACTAGGGTTTATGAAGAGGCCAAAAATTACAGGCCTATGACAATAGGCCAAAATCTAAAGAGAAGTCGATATCTGAGGTGAAACAATCAGTTTGACCAATGTTGACTTAAGGAAGAAGAATTGTTTCATTGAAGCCTTGTGACTTGGTCTTGGAGAGGTTAGTAGGTCAAGGGTATTGGTCTTAGAAATCATCAATTGAAGATTCTATAAGAAGAAGAATTCAACTGGTTTTCCTCTCAAGTTTGGAGAGGTTTTGGCCCTGGGTGATAATCTATATCTTGTGTCCTTTGTCTTATTGTTTATCACGTCTTTTGTAAACTGTTTGATGAAAAGAACACAATAATAATCAAGCTAAAGAAGAACTAATCAAGAAAAAGAAAAAATAAATTCACTAGCAGTTATTAAGAAATCACCTACTTTTACTGCCCTAGATTTCTCAACATGGTATCGAAGCTACGATGACAAATCAATTAAGGGTAGATCAATAAGGGACACTCAATCATTCAAGGATTGAATTTCTAGTAAGGATATAAAGGGCATCAAAGAATCAAGAATATCCTCTCATCTCCAAGACATTTTGAAGACAAAGGCTACATCATCATCTTGAAGGAAGTGCCAAAACCCTAGATCGTTCAAAGAAATAAGTCCACAATTAATGCATTCTTGGGATCCTCGCTCAAATCATCATCACTAAGAAGGAGACCTCAAAAGACCCTAACCCTACTTAAATTGAAGAAATCATCAAATCAAAGCATCTTGAAGTATACTCATCTAAGGAAAGCAAAAAGAAAGGAGTTTTTAACATCATCAATGGATTCAAGGTGATCTCCATCTCTTTGGAATCAAGGATCACTTTTGAAGAAAATAATATTCATCAAGAAGAAGTTTTCTATTATCTATATCATCACCAAATTCAAGAAGGCAGCATGTTGAAGGAGCCTCTTCACAAGTAAGTATATTTATGTCTACATCTGAATATGTCAAAATGTATTTTTGCAAGGAAAGCAACAAACTGGTCGGGGCTTCAAACTTTCTAGCATGAAAGAAAAGGACATATCTGAATCTCATAGAAAATGAAGCCATGGAACATGTTAAGGGCTCAATCGCCAAACCTCGAAAATAATATTCTCAAGCGGTTGCAAGAATATTCTCAAGAAATTGCAAGGTATATGAAAGGATTCTCATAGAATCAATCAAGGATCCCCTCATTTCCTATTTATCTAAATTAGAAACATCAAAAGAAATATATGACAAACCTGTAGAATTGTTCTTCATAAGTACAACGGGAGAAGTGATCTCGTTAAGGCAAGAACTCATAAGGATAGAATTTATGATACAATATGAAGCTATGATGCTGCCACATTTGAAGAAATTGTATATTTATGATGGATGAGAGGAAGAACCATTGGGTGTTCCTACTGTGGTTTCCATGTCCGCTGGATGTAAGTTGATAGTGATGGGTGTGGAAGACATCAAGCGAGATGAAGAGGTCTATGAGAGGTTGAACCACATGGAGGCAAAATTCATAGAACAGGAAGGGATTGTACGAGCATTGTTCGACAATGTCCTGAACTTGACAGATAGACTAGAGGCAATGGAGGATAATAGGGAGGTAAAACCAGAGACTCATCGTGAGGAGAGTTGGGAATCATATATGCAGAAGTTGGAAGAAGAGGATCCCGAAAAATGGATTGAGATGTTGGAGAAGGATGATGGAAGGCCTTAGAACATCCCATCCCCTCCCTCTTTCTAGAAAAATCATGGGATATGGCTCATTGTCAACTGCTTAGGACATTGAGATCCCTTAGAGCATGAGCAGAATGGAGGCGAGATAGATGTGATTGGAAGCAGGATGAAATGATAGTCATGATGATGTCAGATGCATGCGTTCTTGTGGAGGAGATGTTATGGTTGGATTAGCTACCCAACTAGTCACCATCACATGGGGATGTTCTTGTAGAGTTACAATAGGATTTGGGCATGGAGCAAGTCATGGGCAGAAAAACCCTTTTTTTAGAGTTGGGGAGGATGTCAGGAGCTCGAGCTTGGAGCACCCAAGGAAGTCGAAAAACTGAAGTCATAGTATGGGTGCGCCCATGATGTGCGATGGGCACCCACATTCGTTTAATGTCGACTTAGGTGGAGGCATTCGGTTAAAGGAGACTTGGGTGTAGGCATTCGATTAAAAGCGAGCCATCGTTGGTTAAAGGCGTGTGTGACGTGCAGAGTCATGTACCGACCAGTTAAAGGCGATGGGGTTGTAGCGGGTGTGCAATAGCGAGTAGGCGCCCGCCCAACATAACGAGAAACAGAGTTATAGTGGATGGGTGACACGGGCACAATGAGTTGAGTGCCCTGGTGAACAAGTCATCGGGTTGACGAGTTGGGCACTCGGGTGAATGAGTCACCAAGTGGACGAGTCAGCCGAGTTGGGACGACTGGGTGAAAAGACATGTTGCGGATGGACATGTTGGCTCAGTTTAAAAAGGGTGTGTCAAGTGTTGTGAATAGGTCGATTGAGTGGACATGGTAGGCCGACCCATGGAGCAACCAAAGGGATGCAACGTTTGGAGGAAATATCACACAATAGGCAGGTTGAGGGCCGTAGGGCGAAGAACTAGCAGGCCGGGTGGAACAGGGCAGGCAGGCTGCTGTGGGCCAAACATTATATAGTGCAGGTAGGCCATTATACTGTTGTGTGAACAGTGCAAGCGGGTGTGGACTGTTGCATGGTGAACGAGTGGGTTGCAGGTCATGTAGAGCTACACGGTGGAACAAGAGTCAGGTTTGGGTGGAACGCTGCACGACTGCAGTGCAGAAGTGACATGACGATTCAGGGAAACAAGTTCAACATTCAGGTAAAGGGTGTCGAGTTAGTGCCTGTGGGCAACACGGTGCACGACTGCTGTATGAAAAATTGACAGAAATGTGCAGGCCAGTTCAGAGGTTGCATGTCCATTGTGAAAATTGTAAATTTGTAAATTATAATTGCATAATTTTTTATTAGAGTGGGCAGACTTATTTTGGGAGTTGCCCCTCCCACTTCATTTCTGTGTACACTATTTATTAATGTTTTATTCCGTTGCATAAAGAAGATAACTGATTGAAGATAATTGAAGTAATTTTTGCCACATAATCACACTTAAAAAAAAATTAGTTAAGTATGAAGTAGGCGTAGTTCGTAAACTCTACTAATGGGAATTGAACGAGTTAGGCGGTGTCACATCGTGCCTATGTGTGGTTGGAAGACACCACTAGCACATGGCCATGACAATATCGATGGGAGGATAATAACGATTCCACCATACCACCCGAGCTACACTCGAGTATTGACTTAAAAAAACAACAACAACATTTTATCTACTAATTAAATTGCACAAATATTATTTATTAAAAATTAAAATAACATTATTAATACCTATATTTAATATAATATATTGAATATAAATAGAAAAAATATTAATAATCGTACTCGATACAAAATAATATAATTTATGTCAAATTTGTTAGAATAAATAATAGATTTTATATCTAATTAATTAATGTAGTTTGAAAAACATCTTTAAAAACATATTATTTTTAAATTAATAATATATTTAAATTTAATATAAAATTATTTGTCATTTGTTTTTTTTTTTAATATTTAATGTGTAGGAATTTATTTAAGTAATAAATAACTAATTATATAATAAGCTTGTTTAAATTAGTATAGGTTATTTTTTAAATATTTTTTTATTATTTTTTATAAAGTTCATCTAATATTTGACTTAAGAAAATTAAATTAAGTTTATATAAATTTAATAATTAAAGAATTACAAAATTAATTATATATATATATAATTGTAAAGTTGATATAATATTTAATTTACGATTTTAAATTTATATAAATTTAATAGGTAAAGAATTTGTAAGGTTCTATTACATACAGAAATTTCATTTCAGACAAGTATTAATCTAAGTACAGAAATTTCATTTCAGACAAGTATTAATCTAAGTACAGAAATTTCATTTACGGACAAATATTAATCTAAGTACAGAAATTTCATTTACGGACAAATATTAATCTAAGTGTATATCCAGCAGTAACATATTTCAATAAAAAATTGCAAGAGGAATACCTGGAAATCAGCACAAATTTTACAAATCCTGAAGCGGGCTGAAGATTAGTTGAGCACTTGGTGATGTCGTGAACAGATTACCGGGACAATCAATCCTCCCAGCCAATCCGGGAACAATCCCAGACCCAGAGGATGTCTCCTCTGCCCCCGTGCCCGTACTTCAAGAACCTAGAGACTCTTCCCCCAAACAAATCAATCTGACATTTTCCTCACTTAAGGCACTGCTTTTTCCCTTTCAAACATTCCATATCACCTCCCTTAAATAAGTTCCATCCACCGCCTCCTACTTCCGAGGTATTTTCTCCTTATTAATTGTGATATTTTCTGTATTTATGATGCTGTATTTTTCATTAAATTGAGATAGGAATATAAATTAAACAATCCTCCCCACCGCCTCTAATCTCCCGAGGCCTTATCCATCCCTATGTTCATATTAAATGTTTCTTTTCATGGTGGGTGATCCACATTAAGATGAGTACGAATATATAATTATGAAGGTGGGATTAGATCATTATTTTATTTATAGAGCTTGGGCTTTATTTAAGTACTTTTAATATTAATTTTTAATATTGCCTACTCATTTTTAACTTAAGGATTTTAACCTTATTATTTCATTTCTTTTATTACCTTTTTTTTTTCCATAAAATTTTCTACTTAGTTGAACTTAATATAAATCTGAAATCTTAATATTAAGTTCCCAATCTATGTAATTTTGATATTAATAGGTAGGTGTACTAGTGCAATGTGGGCGGTATAGGCAAGTGTAGCTATCAAATGCCTATATCGTTCACATGCTAATATCGTTTTGTATATACTTGGGAATGGGTCGTTACATACTTCCTCCCTTCAGAAACTTCGTCCCGAAGTTTATGGTTTTATATACTCATAACAATATTGTGCTTTTAGAGATTAGAGTGTTTGTAGGATGCATGTATTTCAAGATTGAATTTTCGTTTAAATAAGTATGTATCCGTAATTTAATTGTTACTTCCCATCTTCACCGAATCTCCAAACTATTCTAAAATCATCCTATCCTTCCTAATCTCTTCCACTCCCATCCTATCCGTCCTCTACAGGAATATGCCATGGCATCAGTGTTACTGATCCATTCATAGACCTCAATGATATCAAAGTCGATTACGTCGACCTGACATGCTTGTAGGCATCCGGCAGTCATCATCACACGTCTAGGGGAGCGTGACTCGCACAGTCCTCCCATGACTCCAGGTATTGGAGGATAAACAGTGGGCAACACCTCCACTCCTCCTAGCAGGACCAGGGTCAACACCCTATCATGGGATCACATGGAGTCTCAATGGTTCCTGGAAATCTGTCATCACGTAGATTGTTTCGGTAAATCTGTTTTTCTGCATTATACTCACTGGTACGTAATCTGCAATGTAAACACTCGTACACATATTACAGCATATGCATCTATATTGTTCATAACCAATTGTTACCCATATAACAACCTCTACACATTCAAAATACTTTGATACGTATGATATCAATCCTAGAATTTTATAAAAAGAAAATTGGTTCACATAGGTATCAATATGTTCAATAAAATTTATCATTTCAGATGCTGCTTCGGTTTAGCTCATTCATGTGCTATTTATGACGCACTGTTTTAACCATTTTCATTCTATATACCTCTATTTTTTTTTATTTTTTTTTTCATATTCAAAATGTAGTTACTATTTTATTCCCTTTCTTTGAATCATATTTGAAATGCAAAATAATTTGATAGATATATTCATCTATAATGTCTAATCTATAATTTCACATCCTTGCAATGTTAATTTAAATGACATATTGCATACCGGTGTCCATGCACTAGTAAATTTAAACAAACAACATATATCCTGTATTACTAAAGTGAAGTAGCATTCTATCTTTATGGGTATCCATGTATCAGTGAGTAAAATTCATTTTTATGAGATAAAATAAAGTTTTCAAATTCATGGATAAGCTACGACCACTCTGTATACATGACCAGAAGGCAGTGTGATTATGATTACAAAACTGTAAGTTTAGGCAAAATAATTGATTGTGTCATACTCTTCCTAGTTAATAAAATCGATGGGAATCAGTGAAGATAGTGATATGTTAATAAAGAATATGGAACCCTTACCCTTAACTCCATATTCGTACAACACTATCCTGATTGTTATGTAAACATAGTGAGAGATGAACCGCTACACTAATAGAGCCTTTATTACCTTTAGAAAAGGTTAACCATGTGAATCCATTGAATAGTATAGCTTATATGATACTGATCTTACGAACATGTTGACTACTAGTATCTTATAACAGGCCCGTGTGTTACTATTGGCCAAGTATGGCTATTTCCCTTTTTAAGCATACTATGTGAAATAGGTGAAGCAAGAAGGTCTCTCTTATATACGAGTAGGAGCTATATCAGATAGGATTCAACCTTTATCAAGCCTATGATTGCCATTACTTCTATCCTTATTCATACTTAACGAGTGAATGGTATAGGGTTTACTAATAGTAATGGAAACAACGTAATGTGTTAAAGCCGATACATGTACGAGCTTATTGATCAGTATTTATTATGAATACTTATTAATTACAACCATTGTTATAATCACAGCTGTAATTAGCAGAATTAAGTAGATCACAGTTATTGCACTAGTAATGAGTAGATACGTATGTTATTAGAATACCTGTTTTTTAGACAATGAGTGCTATTTGTGAGTATCCATATATGCCCATTTATTCCCATATGAGCACAGTGAATGTTCTCTTACCTAATCTATATGCATAAAATTGTACAGTCAATCTATGATATGGGACTCGGTCAATTGTAGGGATAGGTAGTAATAAGGTCGTTAAGAGGATAGAGTCACCACTATTCCATTAACACGAGCTTGTATCCTTATTGTTAAATGAGATGGTGGTACTCATTCCGATCAAAGCTTAGAGAATAGGTAATACTAATGAGAAAAACCCATTGTACTAGAAATATGCTACAAGCTTATACTACTAATCAAAGTGATGGGAATATCGTAATCAAGCATTCTAATATTAAGTACTAGTTTAGTAATCATGTATCCATAATGTTGAACAAGCTGGTAACTTATTTAAGCATGGTGAAGCAATAGGGATAGTAAGCACAGTGTTGATTGGGCTAATATTAGTCAGAAAGCAAAAGTGTAATTCAGGTAATTTGATACATAGAACAACAAGGTTACTAATACAGCTTATACGAGCTTAGATCAACTAAACTAGAGAGAAAGAGTGATACTTCAATAGTAAGCATTTACCAAATTAACTTTATTCACTCAGATTAGTATGTGTAAGTTATGTAATAACTTGAAATCACCCATACCCCTTAGGTATGGCACTCTAACCTATGCACTTGTACCCCTTGTACCAACCTAAGTTGAATATTATTGCATAAAGCATGTAAAATATAAGACATATAGGGAATATACTGAATATAACATATGTTGGTCGATGTGAAAATACATGTGTTGTATTTATAATTTTATACCGCCAAGCCTGAAGGAACACATCTCTGTGTAAGGATAATATTATCTATTTGTTATTATATAGCACATATTATTTATAATACAGGGTATGTCACCCTTTTAGCATCCACAAAAGGTCTATGGTGAGTTTTTTGATAGGCAGCAGCGTTTTTTTTTTTTTGGTCGATGCCAAGTTTATTTTACTTTTTCAGTCATTGCCAACACAGTTACTCTGCACCAGATTCTTGAATTCAAAAGGAAACATCCGAGGATCATTCATAGCTATAGTTATGATTGCCATATTTCACATGCGATTGCCAACATCCAAAATTGCTCCAATAGTCATACTTCTCATAGTTTCTATTAATGTTGACATAATTATGATAGTCAATAGATTTGCTTATATGTGTTCAATCTATAACCAAGATGTGGACATACGAAAAAGCCTCTCTATATTTAACAATTTGATATAGATCCTATATATACCAAGGTCATCCAGACGTCTATATATACATAGCAATTGCTATTAATTCCATGAAATACCAGAAACTCAGATTAGCCAATTTAGTTTCTTGCTGCTACAAGGCCCGCAAGGTAGCACAACCTCTGCTAAGAATAAATAACATGCTAAGGCTCTCAGTTGTGTTTAAACACAAATGGTTAGCAAAATACGGGATTTAGCATGTTTGGACAAGAGTCAAGTGAAAAGAGGCAGGATTTAGCATTTGTGGTTTTATAGATGTTTTATGACTAACAATGTATTTAATATAATACTCAAAAGAAAAATGCTGAACCACCAAACAGCATGCTGATTCAAGATAAAGGTTTAATATACTAGTTACAGCCTTGGCATCTGATATCCTAGACCTCATGATTCATGCGAATTGTTTCATGTTAATTAAGATCTGAAGTAAAGAAAGAAAATTGAAAATGTCCAACTCACCATTTACGAAACTGCCTCCACACATTCTGTGGCAACAAAATGTAATCACGCCCTTCCATTAACGTGTCATGAAGCTCGGGCTCCACATTAGAGGTTTCACACTTGACAACCACAACTAAATCTGAATTTGTTAATACCGGCAGGCCTTTTTTTTTTTTTTTTTTTTACAAGTAACATTGTGGGGCATATATACACGCTATATATATATATATATATATATACTAACCCAAATATCTATATATTAACCCAAATGTGTCTTAGAAGTCATAAACTCTGCCTATTTTATGATCATAGGCCCCTACTTCTGATTCAGCATTTCATTTTATATGACGCGTTATCATGTACAACTTCTACAGCCTGCAGTCTAGAATCTACCGATAAATCAACAATTAGTCATCAATATGCCTTGACTTTTAGAATTACAGATTGAGTAAAGGGTAGAGATAAAGAAATATCTAAATCCTTAATGTTGAAACTTTAGCTCTAAAGTCTAAACATATATAATTAATTCAATCTAGTAACGCCTAAGAACAGAGGCACTCGTTATAGCTTCCACCTTTGGTTTCTTGTTCACCTCAGACTTGAACCAGGACTTCTACCTTGTTATAACTTATAAGCTTATCTGACCTTTCTTGGAAACTCGTATCTCATTCCTCTGGAAAACAGTGCTATACCTTCATTGGCCTATTCTCTTACTCCAAAAGGGCAACTTAAACTAAGCACGAAACCTATACTTTGGGCTGTATAAATCGCAGTAAATAGTTTATTTCCAGTTAGAGACTAGCGCAGGAAGCCCATTTAATGGTAGATACTGAATACAAACTTACTTTCATTCAGCAGACATGGTTGAAAGACCAGATTTTTAAGGGAGAATGCAAGACACAAACTGGAAGCATATTCAAGGCCCACCGAAACAGCGAAAGATATATTTAACTGACTGGAATGAATTTGTCCCATGTGCCTGAAACAACATTTCATGAAATATCAGGTTACTTATGCCAAGACAATATGTGGGACAAAATGGAACCACAGGTTGATTTTATGATTTCCATGTTCATTTAATCTTTAAAGGACGATTCATGCCTGTTTCATGTTGCCTTTGAGAAAAAGAAACAAGGCCAGCGTGGACCTCCCAAGCCATGATGCGGATGCGAATATTTAAAAAGTATGAAGTGAACTTTGCTATCAAAATGCACATTTTGAGATAGTTTAAACAGCTCTGTGGACACCGCCCTCAATTCTCAAAAGTATCAAAGGAACTAATTGTTTATAGTTATAGCCTGAATGGATTAAATTTAAACTTATGTGGCCTATAATTTATGAAATATAACCAAAATTTCTAACTTTCCATTTATCCGAATTCACGCTATGTGCCCTATAATTAAATTATATATATATATATATTTTAAAATAAAATAAACTATAAATGAATTAAAACACAAATGGGAACGGAAACCCGGAACGCTTCTCCGCTGTGAGCTGTGTACTGATTACTTGATCATCGAAAAGGTATTGAACATGTAATTGGTATTGCTGTGCCGTATAAATGGCATACAGATTTGCTGGCATACAAATTTGTATAAACCTAGATTTTTGAACATACTTCGTACAAGATCGTATAGGTATAATACAGATTGTCTTACTTCCAGCACGCCAAGCAAAGCTTGTCAAAGGTGTCACGACTGCCCTCTTCAATTTATCGGTAATCACATTATTTCCCTGATAATTAATTTTATATAATAACGAATTTCATAAGTCGGTCAAATAAATAATTTTTTTTTTTATAACCACGACTTCACAAAGTCGGTTTTCCTCCGATGTTTGATTTTATTAACTATTAAACCATGGCTGTACAAAGTCCGCAGACCAATTGTAACGAGGACATGTTTTATAACCGTAGTTTGCCATACTACGCCTCAGCCAGACACCTCACAAATTTCTCCCGAAAGCCACGTTTTCGCCTTAAGAGACCACACGTTATGAATTAAAATTGCCTCGGTGCTAAGCGTACAACACACTATAACTTCCCGCAGGCATGCAAAAGGGTTAGTCCCATTCGTCACGCTGTGCGGTGATGGGAGTCCGAGTTCATTTGAATATTCAGTGCTAAAAATGAAATATATATCTGAAACAAATTCTCTGTCATGTAATTTTCCCTTTCTGTTTGGAATCTGGACATCTATCCCGGATGGTGCGCTGCATTAAATTCTAACTTGGTATCTATATTTCAATCACCCCTTTTTAGATGACGGACAGTTTTGGTTTCTTTGCTTGGAGGATTGTTTCGAGCTTCTCTCTGTTATGCGGCTTCAAGGATGCAGTGGTGTATAATATCATCATATATGGTCGCTGCAGACAGAGGATTTGGAGGAGCAGAAATCTGGTTCGACCATGTCATAAGATGGATGACTACAGGAACGTAAGGCTGTTAAGGGCATAAAATATGTTGGAATGTTATCGTGTGAATTTAGCCGTATTAACATTTTGGCACTGTGAAGAGTACATAAGAATGACCTATTTCATATGTTTTGGTACTTCATTTGTTTTAACTTGATCGGATGGTCAATATAATAGAAATTTCTTGTTTCTTGTTTGATAAGGTTAACAATCCCCAGATTTTGTAGCTGCTTTTAACAATCTTTTGATGCATTTTTTTTTTTTTTTGAATGCTGCAATTGATTCGTTGTGTCATTAGTTGTATTTCTTGCAATACGTTCTAACTCTATCACCTATAGTGGCCATAAACTCTGTAGCCATACTCCTTTTTAAAAATATCTGGTTTGAAGGCATTTGCCATTCCTTTTATCGCTTTTGAATTATCTTTTCTCATTTACAGCAAACCTCATCACTTTCTATCCTGAGTACTGTATATTTCCTACCTGTTATTAAGAAGAAGGTCAAAATTAAACTTTCTGATAAGTTTAAGAGAGCATCTAACAGGAAGGATAGCAGTGACAACAATAATTTCACAAGAATTGGTAAGAGTCTAGGCCTATGTCTTTCTGAAAAGGGTTATAACTTATTTCTAACCCTCTTAAGCCCTAGTTTCCTTTTAAAGTGTTTTTAGGTGCATAGTATTAACATTTGAAAGTGATTTAAGCGACTTTAAGTGCTGCAAAACGTATCATCTTGTTTAGGGCATTTTCTAATTTTGACGCTAGGGGGATTGGACCCCAATTTCATGCAACTTTGGATCGTATTGTTGTAGCCTTACTATTTACTTGCAGCTTCACTATTGTTGGGCTGTATTTTCACTCTTATTTTAGTGCTTAAGCTCAAGCACCCAAGGATCCATCGCCCTAGTGTGTTTCCACATTCCAGGTTACTTGAAAGATACTCAAAATCTGGGATTTTTGTGTCTTTTTCCAATTTTGTAGTTCTGGAAGTGTAGGACAGCAGCAAGCATGTTTAAATCAGGCTAAAAAAAGTTGAGTGGCAACCAAAGGTGAGTTATCTCACTTGATGTATGTAGTGTACCCTTCCTTCACTGTTGATTATCAAAGTTAACCATTTGATATGAAAATTAAGTGAGCTTTCATATGTTGGTTTGTATTTTCTGTGTTTCTTATTCATATATCAGATCTGACATTTTTAATTCTTGACTTTCATCATGCATAGGCATTAGTCTCTAGAATTCTTGGTGGAGTGTATGCAAATTGGGATACCCCTCACGGTTTTCTAGGAATTCGCCTAAGGTGAGAGGAGAGCATGCTTAGGTGACAATAGGCATATCTCCTATGTGCTTACCCCCTAGCACGTTTGACTGTGGCTTTGCCAAGGCTGCTAATTAGGGCGGTCACAAGCCTGTATACAAAATTGACATAAAGCAACCAACTCCACACTCTAAAATCTACTAATATATAACTAACTAAACTGTAAGTCAAAACTGATATGCAGTCATTTGAAGAATGCTAGGCCTTACTAACTGTACAAGTTCTGAACCTATGTTGCCAGATACTTTGAGGGAAACTGCATTGAGAGTGTACTCATTATGATGCTTTTGGAACATATACTTGCAACATAAATGGTTTGCCACTCTTTCATTTTAGCTGGGTTTGATGCTCGCCCCTTATTTCCATCATTCTCTATGTTGTGACTATGCTGCACAAGATTTGATGCATGGTTGACTCCCACTGAAGCACTAATAAATATTCTTTGTAACAACCCACATATGTAACAATTACATGGTAGGTTCTGGATTTGTATAAGAATCTGGGTTTGCTTGCTATTAATTAGAATATCAATTAATCTTTCAATTGCCTTCACGTTTTCAGTAGGAACTCAACATTGGCTGTTTCAGGTATTGCTGTTAGCAGTTTTGAAATTCAAGATTGTACAGAAGGAGTTCATTTTTAAAGGCTCTCCATGGCTCGAGGGAGGGTATAGATTGGCTTGATCAAATTTCTGTCATGCCTGAAGATACATTCAAGGCTGATCTGTTCTATGTAAATATCTTCCAGGCTGATCTGTTCTATGTAAACTCTGTTTAAAACAGTAATAAAGTGGCTGCATAATAAAGTGGCTGCGTCTACAAGAACGGTGTTATTGTAATTTCTGGTTTGCTTTTATTCTATAATTTAGAACAGCTTAATCTACAGGAAGGCATCAAGGCACTTAACACACCAAAGCACTTTAACACAGGTCTGAAAGTTTGAACAAAGCTCTGCTCTGTATTAATGTTTGTCCTCTTTAAATTTGGAACAACCAGAAATTGCAACAGTCTTTAATGGGCCTATAAGGTCGGAAAGGGTTTGAAGCAACCTCTGATACCAAATGTAAGGTTCCATTACATACAGAAATTTCATTTCAGACAAGTATTAATCTAAGTACAGAAATTTCATTTCAGACAAGTATTAATCTAAGTACAGAAATTTCATTTACGGACAAATATTAATCTAAGTACAGAAATTTCATTTACGGACAAATATTAATCTAAGTGTATATCCAGCAGTAACGTATTTCAATAAAAATTTGCAAGAGGAATACCTGGAAATCAGCACAAATTTTACAAATCCTGAAGCAGGCTGAAGATTAGTTGAGCACCTGGTGATGTCGTGAACAGATTACCGGGACAATCAATCCTCCCAGCGAATCCGGGAACAATCCCAGACCCAGAGGATGTCTCCTCTGCCCCCGTGCCCAGATTTCCAAGAACCTAGAGACTCCTTCCCCAAACAAATCAATCGGACATTTCCTTCTCACTTAAGCAGAATTCGTTTTTCCCCTTTCAAACATTCCATATCACCTCCCTTAAATAAGTTCCATCCACCGCCTCCTACCTCCAAGGTCTTTTCCCTTTATTAATTGTGATATTTTCTGTATTTATGATGTTGTACTTTTCATTAAATTGAGATAGGAATATAAATTAAACAATCCTACCCACCGCCTCAAACCTCCCGAGGCCTTATCCATCCCTATGTTCATATTAAATGTTTCTTTTCATGGTGGGTGATCCACATTAAGATGAGTACGAATATATAATTATGAAGGTGGGATTAGATCATTATTTTATTTATAGAGCTTGGGCTTTATTTAAGTACTTTTAATATTAATTTTTAATATTGCCTACTCATTTTTAACTTAAGGATTTTAACCTTATTATTTCATTTCTTTTATTACGTTTTTTTTTCTTCATAAAATTTTCTACTTAGTTGAACTTAATATAAATCTGAAATCTTAATATTAAGTTCCCAATCTATGTAATTTTGATATTAATAGGTAGGTGTACTAGTGCAATGTGGGCGGTATAGGCAAGTGTAGCTATCAAATGCCTATATCGTTCACATGCTAATATCGTTTTGTATATACTTGGGAATGGGTCGTTACAGAATTATATATATATATAATTGTAAAAATAAAAAATTATATTAATTAATTAAAAAAATTGCACCACTCAATTAAAAATTGAAGTTCACACATCAAAGTTTCCACCTCTGGTCAATTTTTTGGAAAACTCAAACTCAAAGCTACCCAATTCTTGGAAAACTCAAACTCAAAGCCACCCCGTTTTTGGCATACTCAAAGCTACCCAGGGCCCGTAACTCTTAGATAAACCACACCAACATGCAACCAACTGACAAATTACAAATCTACAACTGGTATGGTGATATGAACTTTTATGGATAACTAACTATTAAATGAACCACCCCAACCCCCATCCAACAGATAGATTACAAATTTACAAAAGGTGAGGTGATTTGTCAAATTTACAATTGGTAAAGTGATATGAAAGTAAAACTTAATATTCACATTTACATTAGACTTTCACATAACTTCTCTCCCATAAATTAGCAACTATCCATTACTGTTTTGAAGTTACCACCCCCCAAATTACGGTTCAAATTATCCAACGCAGGAAGCCATGTAGTTTTGACTCTCAACCTTATGGCGTTGAGGCCATAGATTTCTCGGCAGATTTTTTTGCCAAAATCTAGTAAAAAATTAACACCATTAAGAACTCCTAGGGCACCCAAAATTTAATTTTTAAGTTTGACAGCTGTAACTCACATTTTCAAAATTTTCTATAGAATTTTATTTTAATCTTGTAAAATTTCCATTATTTTAAATACTAATTTATGAGTTTTTTAGACTAAGCTGCAATCTTATTTTTAGCCAATATTATATGAATTTTTATAAAACATTAACACTTAGATAAACGACACCAACAAACAAATTTTAAATTTACAACCACTAAAATAATTTGATTTAAAAAATAAAACTTAATATTCACATTTACTTTACTTTACTTTTTCACATAACTTCCCTCAATCCATGCTTAACTTAACCATCGATTATTCAGGTTACGATTATCTGTTTTCAGGTTACGCACGCCAAGTTACGGTTCAAATTAGCCAACGCAGGACGCCATTCAGTTTTTTGATTCGAAACCTCATTTTTAGCCACCAATGTTGACACGTGGCGATTTTAAACTTGGGCTGTAGATCCTTGAAAGGGGAGCCCGGAATGCCAGCGAGACAAGCGCCAGGAATCTCAGAGTTGTGGTTTGACTTTTAATTCTCTAAAAAACGGCTAGACATTGAGAACCGCCACGTCATCATATCGTGGTATATGAGGATTTGTTTTTAAATATATTTTAATGGGCAGTGGTGACCAATAACATAGATTCCTGGTTTGACTTTTAATGGTTTTGATTCTCTAAAAAACGGCTAACCATTGAGAATCGCCACGTCATCATATCGTGGTATATGAGGATTTGTTTTTAAATATATTTTAATGGGCAGTGGTAACCAATAACGGCCACTTAATGACAAAACAATGTGTGGCTATAATATATAATGGGCGCAGTCTGACTTATATATTATTTTTGGTTTTGTGGATGTTAAAATTTAATTTTATTTTCATTTCATAATCAAAACATAAATTATTTCAATTGACAAATATAAGAAAACTCTGACTAGTATGATTATGTATAAGGTTTGGGATGTAATCAATTTTTTTTAAATATTCAATTATTATGTGAACTTGAATTTGTGATATATGTGGAATTATTATAAATCAGTGTACTTTCATTTTAATTTTGGATTGCGAGGAGTTCTATTTAAATAAGAATACCATTTGCAAAATCATGGGCTACCAAAACCCTAGCCCAAAAACTATGGTAAATTGACTAGTTCACCACAATATTATTTAATTATTTATTTTATTTTATTTTTATGTCTAAATGTTTGAGGACGTTATATTACAACATCTCATCCATATTGGGAATCATGGTAAATTGACTAGTTCACCACAATTTTATTTAATTATTTGTTTTATTTTATTTTTATGTCAAAATGTTTGAAGACATTACATTACAACATCTCTTCCATATTGGGAACCATGGCAAATTCACTAGTTCACCTCAATTTTGTTATTATTATTATTTTATGTCAACATGTTTCATGACGTACATTACAACATCTCTTCCATATTAGGTTGGAGAGCCCCTTTCAACACAATTACTATTTAATTTTGAAGATCAGTAAACTTTAGCCTAGTTTAATTAATAGATGAAATGTTATTTTTCTAGGCATTCATTTAAGAATCATAAGTTTACGTTGATTAATTGCATAGTTTGAATGCCTTATGGGTTTTTAAGGGAGAAAAATCATTTTTTTTTCCATAAATTCTTCAGTATATAATTTGATTATGAGATTATTTGAATAGTATATTTTTATCGAACATTTCCTGAAAATATGAGGTGATTAGTTTGGAACTTGGTAATTGAGTGATGGAGGAGGAGGATTAAAGAGGCGAACGTCCAAGGTTTTTTTATAGGCTTATCGAAAGAAAGAAAGACATGTCCACAATCATTTCGATATGCAAGGACCTATCTCCCAAACGACTAGAAGCTTGATTATGTGGACTAGAATTAGGAACTTTAGCAAGAAGAACCTTCCATTATGAAGACGATTTCATTGATTGAATATTCTTGTCTAAAGGTTGCAAATAGTAAGTTGATGATATCTCCTTTTCATCATGGATATTTCTCTTTCATGTTTGAAAACACTTAGGACAAAGATGTAATTCTTAATGGAGACCAATGGTTATCCAACTCCTATAGACCAGCCTAGATCCATCTAACTCTGGATCTATCATGCGCCGAGAGGGATCAAATCTCTTGAGGTGCAAACCTATTTTTTGAGTGCAAAACTTCAGGAAAGGTTTGCACCTCGAGAGATTTTATCCCTCTCGGTGCATGATAGATCCAGAGTTAGATGGATCTACGCTGGTTCCAGTCGGAGGCATCAACGTCACATTTTTCAGATTATTAAAATTTTGTATATTTTTGAGATGTAAGATGGATCTAGGCTGGTTTCAGTCGTGTGATGCCAAGGAAAATCTATCAAAGGTATGATTAATTTTATCAGTAATATGTAAATATATCAAATATTAATATAATCATTTTAAATATGCTAAATATTTCTGAGATTAACTTGGTCATTTTAATTTTAAATTTTCTTAGTTACCTCAGTTCGTTGAGATGATAATTATTGTTAATAACTATAATGATGAAAAATGATGAAATATTTTTTTAAAATGCAAAGTGACAATAATAGTGTTGAAAGATAGAAAATGTGAACAATAAGAACGTACTCATGTTACAATCAATCTCAAACTATTTTCTTCTACTATTCTTATTTCCTCCCTTGTTAGTTTTGTTATCTTTTCATATCGATTATATGAAAAGAAAATTTAAATCGTAAACCATTTAAATCTTTAGCTCGATCTGTTGTAGTAAACATGATACCTTGTCTCTCTTGCTCTCCAATATTAATAGCTTAAATTACTATAACACAAAAATCAATCTACATTGTTAAAAACTTTTTGTGCTTACACTAAAATCAATGCATATTGTTAATACAATCACTTTAATATTAATGTACCGTCATATATCCAATTACATCAAATCATAAATCAACATATACATTGAAATCAATGCATTTAATGCAAGCAATCAAATAAGATTAGAAAATAACTTCTACATTGAAATCAATGCACCTAATGTAATCAATCAAATAAGATTAGAAACCAACATCTACACACCGAACCTTGCTATTTACCAAAGCAATCAAATAGATTAGAAATCACATTCATGACCGAAATCAATGAATTTAGCGCAAAATAATTCACAAGGTATTAGAGAATAATCTATTGAAATCAATGCATCTAGTGCAAGCAATCAAATATAATTATAAATCGACGTCTAAATTGAAATCAACACATCTAGTGCAAGAAATCAAGTAGTATTAGGAATCATCACCCACACTGAAATCAATGCATCTAGTGCAAGTAATCATATATCATTAGAAATAAGTATCTACACTAAAATCGATGCATCTAGTGAAAATAATCAAATAGGATTATAAATCACCATCTCCACTTAAATCAATCCATCTAGTGCAAGAAATATTCTTCCCTCTTTCCACCCTCCATCCATATCTATATCCCCATCCATATCTTTTTTTTTGTCTCTATCTCACCCCCCTAAACACACACGCTCTCGCACTCCATATATATCATTCTCTTTGTCGATCACCCTCTCTCCCCATCTCTCTCTTCTTCCCTCTCTTCCCCTTCTCTCCCTCTCCCCCACTAATATCTCTCTTTCCTCATTTTGTCCTCTCTCTCTCTCTCTCTCCATCTTCCTTATCACTCACTCTCTCTCTCTCTAGGAACCAACATCTACACTGAAATCAATGCATTTACTCAAAGAAATCAAACAGGATTAGAAATCGCCATCTACACTGAAATCAATGAATTTAGTGCAAAAAATCAAATAGGATTAGAAATCATCTACATTGAAATTAAGTCATCCAGTGCAAGTAATCAAATATAATTATAAATTGACATCTACATTGAAATCAACACATTCAGTGCAAGCAATCAAATTGTATTAGAAATCACCACCTACACTGAAATCAATGCATCTAGTGCAAGTAATCAAATATCATTAGAAATAAATATTTACACTAAAATCGATGCATCTAGTGCAAATAATCAAATAGGATTAGAAATCACCATCTCCACTTATATCAATCCATCTAGTGCGAGAAATATTCCTCCCTCTCTCCACCCTCCATCCATATCTATATCCCCCTCCATCTATTCTTTTTGTCTCTCTATCTCACCCCCCTAAACACACGCGCTCTCGTACACCATATATATCAATCTCTTTTTCAATCACCCCCTCTCCCCATCTCTCTCTTCTTCCCTCTCTTCACCTTTCCAATTATCTCTATCTTCCCCCCCCCCCCCCCCCCCCCTCCTTTATTAATATTCTTCCTCCCTTCTTTTTTCGTCTCTCCCTCTCTCTCCATCTTCCTTATCACTCACTCTCTCTCTCTCTAGAAACCAACATCTACACTAAAATTAATGCATTTACTCAAAGAAATAAAATAGGATTAGAAATCACCATCTACACTGAAATCAATGCATTTAGTGCAAACAATCAAATAGGATTAGAAATCATCTACATTGAAATCAATTCATCTAGTGTAAGTAACCAAATAAAATTATAAATTGACATCTAAATTGAAATCAACACATTCAGTGCAAGAAATCAAATTGTATTAGAAATCACCACCTACAATGAAATCAATGCATCTAGTGCAAGTAATCAAATATCATTAGAAGCAAATATCTACACTAAAATCGATGCATCTAGTGAAAATAATCAAATAGGATTAGAAATCACCATCTCCACTTATATCAATCCATCTAGTGCGAGAAATATTCCTCCCTCTCTCCACCCTCCATCCATATCTATATCCCCCTCCATCTATTCTTTTTTATCTCTCTATCTCACCCTCCTAAACACACACATATATCAATGTCTTTGTCAATCCCCTCCTCTCCCCATCTTTCTCTTCTTCCCTCTTTTCACCTTCCATCTATATCTCTATCTTCTCCCTCTCTCCCTCTCTCTCTCCATCTTCCTTGTCACTCTCTTTCTCTCTCTCTCCACCTTTCTCTCTCTATTTATTTCTTCTTACCTCTCTCCTCCTCCCTCTCCAAGTCCATCTCTCTTTCCCTCTCTCTCTCCACACTCTCACATCCTCTCTTCCTTCCTCTCTTTCCCTTTCTCTCCCATCTCTCTCTCCCTCTCTGTCTCTCTTCACCCACCAACTATGTTACTATATCCCTCCTTCCCCCCCTTATCTCCATCTCTCCCCCCCCCCCCTATCTCCATCTCTCCTTATTTGTCTCTTTATCTCAGCCCCAAACATACATTCTCTCTCTCTATCTCTCCCTTGTCACTTCTTCTCTCTCTCCACTTCTCACTCTCTATATTTCTTATTTCCTACATCTCTCCCCCTCCAACTCCATCTCTCTATCGACCCCTCTCTCCTCCACTCTCTCTCGGTTCCTTCCTCTTTCTCCCAACCTTTCTCTTCCCTCGATCTCTCTTCCAATACTTCCTTCCCCATCACTCTCTCTCTCTCATCCTTTCCTTTCTCCTTTCCCACCCCCCTTCTCTTTTCCCTCCAATCCTCTCTCTTCCCCCATATCTCTCTCTCTCTCTCTCTCTCTCTCTCTCTCTCTCTCTCTCTCTCTAATCCTCTCTCTTTCTCTCTATCCCTTTCTTTCTCTCTCTCTCTCTTTCCACCCCTCTCTCTCTCCAACCACATTACTATATCTCTCTCTCTCTCCTTCTCTACACTCTTTTCTCTCCCTCCTTTCCATACATCTTACTTCGTCTCTTTATCTCATCTCTTAAAATTATACATATATTAATTTCCTTCTCCACTCCCCCCCTCATAACGCTCTCTCTTTCTTCTTAGTTATGTAAACTAATGAACATAAATATTTGTAAATATAAAGCAGATTATGGAGTAAATATGAAAAGAAGTTTTATTTACTTAACATACCTCTAGTTTATTTATATTTTTATTTATTTACCATACCCCTTTTCTTTACTATGATATTTGGCCCATAGCCTTGTTATATAATTACATTTTTATTTATAATCCTATTTGATATATTGTTATTTATTTACCTTACCTCTTTATGCCTCTTTTATATTTATTTATTTACCATACCTCTTTATATATATTTTATATTTATTTATTTATTTATCATACTTTTTTATACCTCTTTTATATTTATTTATTTACCCATGGTATTTGGCCCATGGTATCAATATTAATTTGTCCCATGGTATTTGTCCCATAGGCTTCATCTAAATAAAACCTTTTTTTCAAGTTTTTTTAAATATAAAAAGGTTTATGGAATAAATATAAAAAGAATTTTTATTTATTTACCATACATCTAGTTTATATATATTTTTATTTATTTACCATAGCTCTGGAGTAAGTATAAATTCATTTTACAAATATTTAATTAAAAGAAATATTAAAATATTTTGGATTTTGATCGTTTGTGTTGAATTAACTCTTTTCCTTTGATTTAGGAAATGGTATTGACTTTAGTAAAGAGTAAATATGTTTAAAATTTTACTTAATTTGGAAATTCAATGTGGTAATTTTTTTTTGTTAAAGGTAAATTTATGATCCATTCAAATTCACGTATATAATTTAATATCCATTCAAATTATATAAATAATACATATTTGTATTAGAAATTGATATATGTTCTAGTACAATGCGAATTTTTATTTATTTATTTATTTATTTTTTATTTTTATTTTTTTTTAATTTAAAACTTAAGCCGACATTTTGTATGAGGACGTGACATACCTGACATCGGGGTCATATTGGGCTGTAGATGCGCCTCTCGGCGCAACTAGGTATTCTACCCTAGATTCTTTCAACTCTAGATCGTCTTGGGAAGATAATGTTTATCTATGGGTGAGGCTTCTAGGGTTGTTGCTCCAATTTTGTGATTAGGGGGTTTTAAAACAAATTCAGGAGAAGCCTGATTATTTCCAATATATGGTCACCCCTGGAATCCAAACAATTGAGGGAATCTTGAAGATTTTGGTTATGTATATTAATGGTAGTTTCTGTGAAGATATTATCCTAAAATGGGAAGGCAACAAGTGAATACAAATTATTCACTATGAAAGTCTACCCTTCATATGTCAATTTTTCCACAAGCATGGACACATTTTTCATGATTTCCATCTTGAGAGTGTCACACAAAGGAAGCAAAAGAAGGTGAAAGGAACTTGTAACTTGTTGGGAGATCAATGATTGTAGGTTTATGGAAGGCACATGGGGCATTAATGTAGGTGATGGTGATACGAGTCAATGTAAGGAATTTTTTTCACTGTCAATGTCACTGTTTCGTACTTTGTCTCTGAAATTGATAGCCAAGAAACTACAGTCCGTGTACTTGTGACCACTTTTTACGGCACTCCAATCCGATGCCCAGAGAGAAAGTTATTGAACTTTTCCCACGATCACCTCTTTGAGATGAAATTCAGGAGCCTGAAAAAGCACTACCTTCCACAGATCATATCTCCAAAAATATTGCGAACCAAGCTCTGAAATTTTTTGACGAATTTCCTCAGAATTTCAGCTTCGCACCATATGAATTTCAGACTCTGAACCTTCGTACAAAAAAATTTATAGCGCAAATGCCACGATGACCTGTTTATGAGCTCCTAAAAATACTCAATTTACAGATGACATTCAAAAATATTGCTACCGTTTCCAAATTTTAGACGTAGACACCTCTCGTGATTTCCTCGCACCCTAAAAATTTCGGCTTCTGAAACTTCGTAGAAAAAAATTTATAGCGAAAATACCACGATGACCTGTTTGGAGCAGCGAAACCCTAGAATCCAAACCTCTGATACCAAATGTTGTGTAACCAGCTCCAAAAATAGAAGAAAAGAGATATCAACGCCTTAGAAATAAGCCACTTCGAGGGGGCAACCTCCAATACATTACATAAATGAACAATTTTTGGATGATACAATTTACAAAACCTCCTTTCTATATATAGGAGTCCATGGGGCCATAATGTAATCCTAGTGGGCCACAATGTAATCCTAGCCGACCTAACAATAATAATTTATGGGCACAATAATAACAAAATGGGGGTTACAAGGGTACAATAATAACAATAAGGGGGTTACACTAATAACAATAAGGGACTATACTAATAATATAGGGACCTAACACCCTAGATATTGAGTGATTACATTTCTATTGTAATATTGTTATGTAGGCTAGAACCCCTCATGGTCCCATTTATTATAATTGTATATTTTGTCTCCTATATATATATATACACACACACACACTAAGAAGACCTAGTCTTATAATCATTAAATATTGTCTTGTTCATTGTATTATTTGTAAAAGGAGGTTTCCCCCTCGAAGTGCAATGTCATTATTAGTTTTCTATTATTTTTAACGCACAAAGATCATAAACAAAGTACCCATGAAAATTGACCAAGTTTATCAAACCACAAACCCGTGGTTGAGAAAAGGCCACACACATGTGGCTTAGAAACCAATTGAATTTCTAAGAAGGCCACACAATCATGGCTCAAGCTTGAGCGAGTAGTTATACACATGCTTTGATACCATGTTAAACACACACAAAAATAATAGGAAAATTTAGAGAAGTCATGTGATTCATTCTATTCACAAGACATACATATTAATATAATTTTATTGATCCTTGATTTTCATCTTCCAATAGGTCTCTTGGACTTCCCATAACTATTGGCATTCACTTAAGGCTTTTATCCTTCAATTCAAGTGAATGAGCCAAGTTTGCATAACCCAAGAATATCATGCTTTCAACACATTTTATGTTAAACTACATTGTTACAATAGATGTACCAATTATTCATTGATAATATCATATTGTGTTATTGGGAGTATCATTTTTTGAGCTCAATTATGTGACTTAACCTTATCTAAGTTTTCATCATTTAGTGATTTAGCTCATTTTGCAATAAATGTCGTGTTAATTTTGCATTCTTTTTTTATTCTCGAAAACTTAATTAAATTTGTTACAACATGCCCTTGCTCATTTCCTTGTTATCTATTTTTTTTGGTGAAGTACTAACTTCTAGTTCTTCACCATGTTGTCTTATTCCCAATGCTTCAATTCTTCATCTCAACTCGTGTATCTTTCAATTTCACTGGTTCCATTGCCTCTTCTCACTATTTCTACAATCCTTACCCTCCTAATTCTCACAATTTGGGGGAATTCCACCTTTGGAGTTTCTTTCAATCACCCAAAGCTTGTCTAGTGCCAAATTTGCCAATTACTAATCCTCCTAACTTCTTCAATACCAAAAGTCTAACTTTTTCAAGTCAAATTCTTGTTGGATACCAAAATTGGTGCAATGGTAAGAAATGGTCCCAACTTGGGCCTAACACTCCCAAATTAACCCTGACAAACTGGCCTATATCCCCTTACAAAGTTGTGTCATCCATGCATCAATCCCTTGCACACCATCTACTAATTTAGGCCCTCCCTTTCAGCTATACAATCCACGACT
Source organism: Pinus albicaulis (assembly GCA_034641835.2). Taxonomy (NCBI): domain Eukaryota; kingdom Viridiplantae; phylum Streptophyta; class Pinopsida; order Pinales; family Pinaceae; genus Pinus; species Pinus albicaulis. The sequence goes on from CM076581.1 coordinate 1,267,213,965, forward strand.
TCCTCAAATATTCAGCTTCATCCATGATACTTTACCTTGGGCATCCAATCACTCAAGTGCCAATATTTTTCGTATAATAACCAATCTATCTTGTCCTCCTTGCAACCTAATCTTTTGCATACAATAACCAATCTATCTTGTCCTCCTTGCAACCTCTTTGTGCCTTCTCTTGCCAACATTGTTAGTAGTTCATTTTGCATTTTCACAAGGATCAATCTCATTCTCCTTGAGATTGTAGCTTGGTTTTAACCTCTTAGCCTGTCCTTTGGGTTCTCAACCACTTCAACATCCTTTGAGTAACACTACATACTTAACCCTTGTTTATTTGCATTATTGTGCTTGACTTTTCACCTCCCTCTGCATGTACAATTTTCTGTTTTGTGTTCACACTGTCCAACAGCATTTAAGATTTGTTCAAGGCCAACACGATTTCCTTGTAGCCTGGCTTTAACCTCTTAGCCTTTTGTCCATGGGGTTTTCAACCACTGCAACATCCTTGAAGTAACACTACTGACTTAACCCTTGTTGCTTGTTTGCATTATTGTGCTTGACTTTTCATCTTCCTCTGCATGTACAATGTTCTGTTTGTACGCATGCTATCCAACACCTTTAGTTTCATCTACACCAACACTCTCTATGCACCTCTAAATCTCCTTGCTGACACCTCAATTGTTTTCTCAATTGCTTCAAAGAGGCATTCAACTAAATATTTCTGCATCGTCTTCAATAACTAATTGAGCACATTGATGAAGCTCCACGGACCATGTAATTTGTTGTATTATATCTATCGCATGAACACCATCATAGGTTACCAAATGAATTGTGGATCTAGGAAAAATGTATTGCAAACATGAACCTAGCTATGTTTTTCTTAGGTTCAATGGTTTTTTAATAACAGCAAAAGAAATGGTCAAAATGACACAAAAGCGCATCCTTCTCCTTATATAGGATGTTAATAATGAAATGGGGCTCGTTGGACTTGCAAGGAGGATAAGACCAGCATAGTCAAAGAATTCAATGGGTTATTTAGGTCTGCCAAATGAAAGGCCATTAAGGACTAAGAGGAAGATTTTTATCTTCTCATATTATTTCATTCACTTCTGTTTCAAAAGTGTGACATATTCTGCGGCATATGTTATCTCAGGCCATAGTGACCTAACGATAGATAGTCGTCACAAGCTAGAAGAGGCTATTTTCAAAAGAGATTGAAGAGGGTGAATATTAACAAGTTAGGCAAGAGAAAAATATAAGAGCTAAATGAAGGTGCATGTAAAAGCACAGATATGCTATGTAATCTAGAAATTGCAACCATGAGATGGTTTTATATAGTTCTTCATTATATCCAATATGTACATTAAACATCTCAACCTTATCGTGCCTATCATATAAATGAACAACAAAAAGAATGTGTATTCCAAAAGATCACGTTTATTTATTATAAAAGGCTTAAACGTTATCATAATTTCAATGCAAAAGTTTCTTTCAAATGATGAAGTTTAAACAGAAACAAGGAAAACTCTCTTCCTGGTGAAGGCCCATAGTTTTTAGATGGCTCACTCTGGCAGAATCCTATGTCACTTCATTAAGTTGATAGTTGATAGGAAAAATATCATGTGAGTTCAGAAGAAAATAAGTTATAACAGTAATTCAGGAAATGTAGTTTAGTCTATAAACTAAAACCTTCAAGAAAACAGGTCTTTTCAGGCTGTTGGCTTGTAGTGGAGACAGTGTGCCACCATGCAAATAACACAGATAGAAAACCTAGCAGGTGTATAGCCTGGGACACGGATGTGTTGAACTAGCGTGAGGGCTCAAAATGCAGATACTTCATAGCTTGAATGAACAGGAACAAGTAGAACAGTAGTTGACATTGGTACCATGGTGACCATAGAAATAAATAGTTCTCTGTAAGTTATTGAAGCACTGGTTATAGATGAGCCGTTTGTTGAATGTTCACATGAAAGTTGACTTATCAATGTTATCAGTTAAAGTTTAGTTTTAGGAATCACGTATGCTTTTTTCACTGAACACTGGCTCTAAATGATTATGCTACATGTTTAAAAATTGTATTCACTGAAAACATCAATCAATACTGAGATGATAGAATTCCTGCAGTAAACCCTGGTACTTAACATGGATTATTGATTTGTAATGACTGCACAACATGTTGAGAATTTCCATAAAAACAATTATTTATACATTAAAGTGTGTACACTAAACTAAAATAAGACAATCATCATATACTAATACAGATGACTGTGACAATCAATCATATTTATATACAAAAATCAAAGTTGGCAGCTTGTCATCCAAAGAGAATTATGTCTCAGTTTTGTTGAGAAGCTAGGCAACAAGTCTCTCCTCAAGAAACAGTCAAACAGAAGATCTTTTCCACATCTTATACAGTTTGTTGCCAGTGCAGACCACTACGATAGCTGCATTTTCTTAGTTATAATAGCAAAGAAAAGTCTCAATTTACTTCTTTCAGCAACATCACATCTGCAGAATATATTTGTACGACTCTCTAGAGGGGCTGCTGGTGCACCTTCTGAATGAATAGGCTTACTTGCTTACGTGGAACACTCCTGTGGGTCTCTTGTATGTGTACCAACGTGCAATTAAAAGATAGACCAGAAAGTTCAGAACGCTCAGGATGGCCAAAAGCCAAAAGAAGTAATCAACATGTCCATAGTTCAAGTTATCGGGAATCCATCCTTTCTTTCCATGCCTTGTTGTAATGTCAGTTACAATGGTAACCAGCAGAGTACTCAGGTAATTGCCTAATGCCACTGTAGTAAGTGAAACTGCACTCATTAAGCTTCGCATAGCGTCAGGTGCTTGATCATAAAAGAACTCTAGTTGCCCTATGAAGGTGAAAATTTCAGCAGCACCTACTAAGAAATACTGGGGAACTTGCCAAAAAATACTCATGGGTATTTGTTTTCTTTCATAGTAGTTATGCTCCTTGACCATGTCGAGTCTCTTGACCTCAACAATGCCTGCAATCACCATGGATAAAATAGAAATGACCAAGCCAATCCCCATACGCTGTAGTTGGGTAAAGCCCCTTTGATGACCAGTATATTTGCGTGCAAGTGGAACAATTAGACAGTCATAAACTGGAACCCAGAATATGACACTGAGAGTATCGAATATAGATAATGATGCTGCTGGAATTTTAAACACGGGACCAATGTGGGGATTCATAGTGTCTCCTTGTTCCACAAACAATGTACCCATTTGACTATAGACAGTAGCAAAAATAATCCCACTGGCCCAAATTGGAAGAATACGGATAACTGCTTTTAACTCCTCCACTTGAGTTACAGTGCAGAGTCTCCATGGGTTATTGGAGCCATCTATACTTTTATCATTTACTGTCTCTAATGCAGCTTTGTCTAGAAATCTGCATGAAGACAGGTTCTGTTAGTTGACATCATCTTTGAAATAAAAAGTTTACACTCATGGAAAATTTACTCTGCAAATCCATTAAGCATAAATTACTAAGAATTGTAAGATATGAAGCACATGAGTTACAAACATTTAGATGAGAAATTTTCAAATAGGATGAGCAGAATTTCAGAGCCTTCGGGAAATTAATTTGATTAAAGCTAAGATTGATTTTGTAAATGAAAGGAAAACAGAGGCATCAAAAGTCTACTAAAATCTAGATCATCTGCCTATATAAAGTGTGAACATCATAATCAATTTTAATTGATATAGTAAACAATTGGAAAACTAATGAAAAGGTCAATAGAATATGATTACTCCATCATCATGTTTCTGTGACTTCCTCTGCATGAGTTCCTTTGGTTGCTCAGATGTTAAAATTATGCACTGGCATCTTGCAGGTTCTCTAAACAAATTCACAGTGGCTGCTCTATGGTTTTTAACTTTTTAGTGTCTTGTTGAGCCAACAAAGTTTGCATACACTGAATTTTACAGTATTCGAATATTTCAGGATAATAGTTTTCAATCATCCCCCATGCTGAAATAGTATTTTTCCTAGTTGATCTAAACTTACTTATATACGTTGTCTAATCTAAGCAGTTTTACATTATAAGCAGACAACAACAAAGACTAGTTTCTCCCAACTGGTTTGAATGTTGAAGCTGGAAAAACCTTTTAAGATCGTGCTGCATTGAATACAAGAACCATCATCAACACAAGGCAACCTATCAGCTTTCCATTGAAAAATTTAGTGATTAATCTGCAAGGTTTCTTTAATGGTGATTCATTCAATCCTGAAGATGAACCCGAGTCAGGTTCGAAACGTCCATAATAAGAAATCAAACAGAGAGTATTATCAAATACTTCTAATGACAGAAGTTGGAAATCACAAAGGTTTCTTTAATTTATGCACACTTTAATGGTACCTAATCTAGTCAAGATGTAGGCCTAGTCAGTTGAAAAGGCAGGTAAACTAGTATTAAAAGACACTAAAAGCACTTAATTAGGTTAACCATTTTTAAGCAGATGCTTGAAGTCAAATCATTCTCAACGATAAATAGGAAAATTTAGAAAAAAAGTATGAAAAAAGAAAATCAGAAAGTTTGGTAGTAATCTTACCGGAATCCATCTGTGTGCTCAAGCTTTCGACTTCCTTCAATGACAGACTCCTTATCGTGAACTTCATAAAGACCAGACTTATCACGTGGAACAGGCATGTTCCATTTTCTAAATGTTGCAACTAACACCTGGGCTATCCGAGTCAAGGGACTGCCCCCTGGTTTTTGATGTCGGTATCGACGGGTACCTAAAAAGAAGCTACACACAGCTATTCCCATGGCTACAGTAGGAATTCCAAAACCCCACTCCCAACCAACATTCTCTTGGATCCAAACAAGAACACTACTAGCAATAAGAGCACCAATGTTAATTGAAAAATAAAACCAATTGAAAAACGAACTTTTCTTCTTTTTTTCTATGGCATCTGTCTCATCAAACTGGTCTGCTCCAAACGATGATACGCATGGCTTGATACCACCAGTCCCTAGCGCAATAATGTAAAGTGACAAGAAGAAAACACTAGTTTGACTCGTTGTTGGATGGCAATTAACATCTGAAGCTTTGCAGGGAGGCTTAAGTGTAGGCACAGATGCAGATATAGTCAACAAGGCCATTCCCTGAAAATGGACAAGAATATTCTTCAACCAAAATGTGTTGCATACAATGTGAAAACATGATAAAAGGACAGAATGGTGTTGACAGAAATTGCTTCTACATATGTTACTATTCATTTCTCAATTAACAGAAAAACTTGATAGAACAGCAAATGGAACTTACAAAAAAATACACAATAGAAAATACAGCAATTGTTTTATAGCGTCCCCAGTATGCATCAGCTATAAAAGCTCCAATCAAAGGAGTTATGTAACAAGTTCCAGACCAATTTGTGACATTATTGGCTGCAGTTGAATTGCTTTCCATGAATTTTTGTTTCAAATAGTTCACCATATTTGTATTGATTCCATAGTATGCCAATCTTTCACAGCACTCATTCCCTGTAAAATAAATAAGTTATGGAGACCATAATCCAATTGTGGGTATATAAAATAACAATGTTATTTTCCCCAAATTTCAAAATCAGCTCTGAAATTACTAGTTATTTTCTAGTTAGTTTGTAAATAAATGTGAGCTAACTACTCGTTCAGAAAGATATTAGTATGCTGAAAAGAACATTTTGATGTTTAAAGGTCATCTCATATACCCAAAATAAATGGACAAGCCTTCCAGTTCCCTGATTTGTTCCTGACTGAAGGTTTTCCATGAATATCTACAGATCCATCTTGAGTATATTCATCATCAAGATTCACTGAAGAGTTCATACTTTTTATTGGTCGAGTGTTGACCTATAACATAGATACGAATAAAATGTCAGCAAAAAATGAAAGAAAAGGACTTATATTTATTTATAATTACTGTATAAGCAGTTCCCAAAAAACCATGACGAGTCTGTATTATACATTTCATGTAGTTACACCAGGCATACAGATTTGGCAAGCACACACAATAGTTTAAATCATTGTGCAAAACATTTTACTAAAAGGGGCTCAGCATTATGCTTCAACTCAAGATGTATTTACTAACTACATCTCTAATTTGTAATTCAATTATTTGTGAAGAGATTACATTGAGTTAAATAGGGAACTAAATGTGGTGATGATTCGAATAAGCTCCGTAGGAATGTTCCTGGGTATAAAAAGTATCGCATGGAATTTAACACATTGCATAAATTGAATACACTCTTGATCTCACAGCCATATGAAAGTGCATAAGCATTTGCATGAAAAAATATCAGATGACATTAAAAAGGGTCATAGTAAAAATAATGGGAAACAACTTTGTCTAAGATCACAAAGATAATCCATTGCTAGCTCAGCGTTACCAGAATTCAGATGCAACAACATCAATGATTGATCCCTCAATATATGACCATAGAGTGGCCTTTATATAATATTTCATTCTGGCAGTTTCAACAGAAACAGCAGTCAAAGGGAAAATGTAATCCATCTACACCAGACATGTTTAGTGAGAACTTAGAAGGCAGAGTATGAAAGTTTCTACCTCAGCCAAACAAAAAAGACTCGTGAATTTGTTGTTTTTAGATTTTAAAATTTAGAGGTAAAATGTGTTTAAACAGAGGATAAGTGCATTTGTGCAGTTTTCAGCTTTGTTTGGTTAATGACGATGTCTAGACTCTATATACTATTAGGGTCTGTGAAGCGAGGTTGCGTATTCAATGGTTCATGTATATACTATAGATTTATAGAGATCATACATTCAATTGAATTAATATTAATGAACTCTTAACCCAATATTGGACCTTATACTACAAATTGTATTTGATAGGCAATATCCCTATGCTTTATGATTTTTGTGCTAAGAATTCCACGTAAGCATGATTTTCTGAGAGTAATATGTTTTATGCATTATCTGTTTATGACGTAATAATAGGGGTTGTTACCCCTCATATTGTATGAGATCACATCCTTGACTCTTATCATGAAAAGTTGCACAGGATATACTTTGATGACATTGATTGATCAGATGCCGGGGCTATTTTATGGTTGCACACACCTTCCCTAGCATTACCCTTATGGTTCTCCTGCCTAACTACCTCAACTGTTAGGTGCGATGTCTAGAGGAAAGTGGATAGTGCAGAGTGACTTATTTATGCTCCCTAGAGCCCAGCAGGAGAACCCTTGTGTAGCCAGTGGTACATTATTTGCAGAGCACCAGTAATACCTTGATGTGTTCCAGTGATATGATGATATGACTAACCTCCTTCAGCAGATGGTTCCAAGATGGTTAGTGTGGTTCAGCGTGATGCATATGATGTCTTACAAATTTTCTTGGGGTGATTTCTCTTAGTACTTAGGGTTTTATTTTCACTTGATGATGGCAGACTTTATAGTTATATCACTTTATTGGAGAGTGTCTAGTTTATTGACCTCTCTTATATTGCTCTGGAGGTGACTTCGGGTTAATTTGATGTATTTTATGTTGTCACACCCTTCTAATGGGAGCACCCTAATCCATGGTGGTGCATTTGTTGATTATTGCATATTATTATGATGTATACCATATGTCCGGAAGAGCACTACCTTTGTGCACGCATATTTATGCTGATTTGATTATATCGGTACTGATTGACCCCACTTTCACCACATGGAGGCCTCCTTGCTTAAGTGCTTGGATGTTTTAGCTTTGGTTTCACATTTGAGGTGAGGTATTTGAACATGAATTTAGCTACTTTGAGGCGGTCACCCAAATATTATTATTCTATTCTAGACATGAGAGCGTCCCCATCTCCTTTTCTGGGAGGTGGTTGAAGTTTTGTTGACTTCACATGGATCATGGCACTATTGTATTGATGTTTCACTCTTTACTTCTTGTATTCATCCAATTGCACACATGTTAATGAGTGTGTTACACATGAGGAGGATGTCACCTTGGGATGCCACCACTTGGAGAACCTTGTTATAACAAATATTCTATCAATTGATTGAGGTATTTCTCTTGGAAGGTACATGTGCCACCTTACCACATCTTTGGCACAATTTTGGAGCTCATGTCTAGTGATGTGACTTGGTCTTGGTGAAGATTGAGGGGGCAGTCCTCACAGTATGTGGTTGCCTCACATGTAGAGGCTAGGAGTCAGGACGCTCAACCCCTAGCCATTGCACCTATTTTTGGCATCCCTATCCTCTCATCTTGCAGACCGCTCCTATCTTGGAGTATTTTATTCATATGTTCCAGTGTGTTGACTTGTCAATCACTCATTTAGAGGAGACATCCCACTACTTGAGTTCTTTCATTGCTTAAAGGTTGTACATGTGGTGCATTAGTCCACCATATTTTATCTATTCTTTGACTAGTCTTCTCTAGTTAGTTGGAGGATAATATTAGTATATGTTTGCATAGGATAGATCTAGGGTTTCATAGAAATATTATTATTTTATTTTGGAGATTGTTGATCCCAAAACTCTTTACATTGAAGTCTCCTCCACTAATAATGGTTGTTAGAAGTGCTAGTAATTTTGGAGATCATTTTGCTCTATATTCTTGTCAAAGCTTTATGGAATGAATGGTGTTATTTTGCTAATGTGAGGCTTGTTCATGGAACTATATTGTTGAAGATTGAAGTGGATGTTGTTTGACGATGTTTATCTTTGCGGCCAAAGGACACTTTGCCACATTTGAAGTAAAACAAGTGTGGATGTCCCATTTTCTCCTTGAAATATCCCTTAGGGTAAAATTGCCTAGGATTTGATAGAGTACATGACAAAATTTGTATTCTGCTAGTATCTTAGTACTACTTTCAATTCTTGCAGATAGAAATAATAGTGATTTTAGTAAACAGTGTAACCAATGATTTAATTCCACCAACAATTCATGCATATGCTACCATTTCACAAAATACATATTAGGTTCCTAATATTTCTACTAAGATTCAGATCCACAACAATTGTTAACAACCCTACTGCCCTAGTGCTATTGGTCTGACCTTCAATCAGCCCTAGAATCAAAAAATTTGCTACCTCCTCCTCCCTTTCCTCCGCCAAAGTTGAATCATTCAGGCTTGTTTGCCACGAATCATGCCACAGAGATGCCTCACAAATGTCCTGCTATCACAGACTCGCCCTAGAATCAAGTCATTTCCACATAATTGCCTTAGAGAAGGTTACCATTGCTTCAACCAACCCTCCAAGGATATCCAATGCCACATTAGGGTTTATTGCAACCCTTCGTTGCCAGAATGGGGATCATCAAGGTGATCCGCTATCCAATTGAGCCTTAAAGATTTTATTGCCACCATAGATCTAGTCCAAGGGGGCTTGCTATCAAGGGTTTAGCCCAAAACTAATGTGTTGCCACCAAAATTAACCCTTTAAATGTTTCTTCTACCTCAGGAATGTCTCACACCGGTATGCTGCCACAAAATACTATTTCTTTGGTCTGTGTTGCTACAAGGAGATGCCCTTTAGATGGGTTGAAACCTCAGATTAAAGGCACAGTACCCTCATTGTCACAAGTAATACTTTGTTGCCTCAGATGAAGTATGGGTGACAATTCATTGCTCCATAAAGAATGTCGCAAGCCCTAGCTACCACAGAACTTTAGCCTTCTAGAACCCTTGACTTCCACAAATAAGCTAGATGTTGCCTCAGAAGGTATGTTAAACAAATTGAGAGAAGGGATTGACTAGAGTGGGATCTTTCACCACCGAAATCAATAAAAAATAAAGGGGTCTTAAAACCCTCAAGAGCCTCAGCTCACAAAACAGAAATACCCTACAACCATGATGAGAAGAATAATTCTCCTTTATCTTATTTATAGATTCCCTTTGGGGTCTTCTTTCCTAAATTTAATTTGAGGGGCTACAAGTTTCCCTCCACTTAGCCCAATTTTGGCTTCTTCCACGAGTTTTCCTCCAATTACACCAATTTACCCAATGTTGCCCCAAAATATTGAATAATGGGTTTCCCCCTTTATAATTGACTATAGCCTACATGGTTGGATAGCTACTTCATCCTCCCTTGGGCAATTAATTAGAAGAGGTCATTACAGCTATCCTTCCCGAAATTGCTCTCCCTCAAGCAGTTACAAGTTTAGGTGTTGCAAAATTTGTCCTATTTCCCAGAATGAGGACCTCCCAAATGTTACATATTCCTTCCCCTAAGCACTTCCAATCCATCCATCTTCATTCAAAACAAGTGATGTGACAATCCCCAGCTCTTCTCCATATTTTCCACCACCCCGAATATTTGCAACTGCAAAAACTTCCCATAAATGTCTTGAAAGGATCTAACGACCAATACTGAAGTATGGAGAGATGATGATGTTAAAGCCCCCATAACCATATAATAGAGCCAGATGACAACCAACTTGCTTACTAAACCTTGGTATCTTAGTTCCATCCTTGCTAGTTATGAAAACCTGTTTAACCTCAAATTTTGTCCGTTCAAGGTCTGTAACAATAGTCCCTTTACAAACTACTAGTTTTTCCACATCTAGGTTGCATCGATAGATAATGCCAGGGGTCAAGAAGTTGCTAAAACCAATAAATATCTCCATGTCTTTACGCCTCCCTGATATTTTGGAAGCTAACCCAATATCCATTGGCAAATTAGAAAGCAATTCTCTAGATTGCCATTCTCATATTTGCAAATAATAGCTTAATAGGAGTTGATTTCCACTGACACAACAAGTTGATTCAAGTACACCCTTCTCAAATGTTCCAATAATATCATTCAAGTTAGAAATATTTGTATCTATATGGTTGCTTGGATTATCTATATCAATATTTATTGTGCGTTCAACTTGCTTGTGATGAGTAGCCACAAGATCCTCCTCGTTATTGCCTCTTCTCCTAGATTCTGATTGTAATGCCTATCAGCTTTGCCCTTCCTCCCAAATTGGAAAGGAACTTGCTCGTCTTGCTCTTCTGACCCTTTAGTAGTGCAAAAATCAAACTCAGCAGCATTACTATAGCTCATTCTTCAATCTATATAGGCTAAATATGGGTGGCTTTCATCTCGACCACTTGGAGGACGATGATTTATTATAAATGTTGGTAAGTCTCACCATTTGACTGTTTATGCCAGCCAATTATGTTGCAGTCACTTTGAAAATCCAAGTTATTAGTTTCAAAAGTGTATTATGAAAGCAACAACAATGGTAGAGTCAATGGAGCAGTAGATGACTCTTTCAATTTCCCTCTTGTCTATAGTAGGGATTAAGTTAAGGAAACTTGTTTCTCCATAAAATCCTTGACCTCCTTTGCACCTGTGTCTTCCATCGGTCTGTTAAAATCATTTGAAAGCACCTCGTGATAGTTGTCTACTGCAAACTCACTTTTCCTTACTCTTGGGTAATCCAAGTGTTGCCTTCCCCCTTTGGTATCCTCATCATGTTGTAGCAGTCTTATAGGAGTGTGCATGGGCTTGTTTTGTTGACAAATTATGCATATCCCTTTGCAGGCCTCAACACATCACCCTTAAAGCCCACCCAAGAAAACTTTTCTCTGACTTACCTGTGTGTCTCAAAGAATGTTTGGTGTCTTACTAGCTATGGGTCATGTATGATGTTCAAAAATTCCTTCTTAAGTGTAGAATCAAGAATCACACATATCCTATCCTTATAGAAAATGGCCTCATCCTCTATTTTGTACCTGTCATCATGGATGAGACCATCCATCAATTCGCAAGCAAACTTATTTTTGGAATATTCTACCATGAAGTGGGCTTTCCAATCTCTAGTGATATCCCTCGATGAACATGTGGTTGGCCTCCTGGAAAGTGCATCAGCCCCAACGTTTTCTTAGACTCAGTACCAAAATATTGTTGGTTGCTACCTGTTGATTTCTGATTTCTAATTAAATATTATGCTACACAAGCTACATCTCCATGCTTATATACTGCCTACATTTGCTTACCTAACATAGTTCAAGGACCACCTTTGGACATACTTCTCAACACTACCTTGTTGCCATTCGCGGCCTGGAATTCCATCTCCATCACCTGGTAGTTCATTGAGAAATTTCCTATTGAGTACAACCATTGTACTCCTAACACAACATTGATATATGCGAGTTCTATTACATAAAAATCATATGTGAATGTGTAATTACCTAGTGTCGTGCTCAAATGTGGGGCCAAGGTTACTTGGGATCGGGAGCAGAAGCAGCAAGCGGGGAGCGACATTTTCAAAAACTCCCGATTTGGGAGTGAATCTGGAGCAAATTTTTATATAATATATATTTTTATATATTTTGATGCATATATGTCAACAAAATCATGTAGAATGATGAATTAGATATAAAAACATGGATTGAACAATATAATATCAATCATTTAGACGTTATAATTCTCATCAACCACGTCCACAAGTTAGTAACATACAACATATCGAGTCTCATGATTCATCAATCTTACTGTTTCAAGCTTTTAAAATTCAATATATAACATTTATCATCATTTATCACTAAAGTTGTACTTGTAACCATTACCATAACCAAGTAACCAAACTATAACAAAAAATATCTAACATGAAATGAAATGTTTCAACTTTCAAATTTCACGAAGCATCATATTAATAATTCATTACCAATGAGTTATAATTGCCAACTTCAAACTTCAAACTTCAAACTTAAATTGTCATATATTGTTTACAAAAAATATCATAATAAATATGAAAGAGTTAGCAGTAGTAAAAACTACCAGAAACTAGAAAAGACAAGTAAATCTATCATCTTTTGCTAATGCTTGGGCCTCTTGCCACGAGAAATGTCTAATTTCTGAGAAAGTCACGGTGGTCTACTACTATTAGGAGTCTCCTCCCACATAGTCGGACAACCAGAACCAAAAGCCACATGCCCTCCACGTGAGGATGTAGATGGAGGTGGCGGCAGCAAAGGCAAAGATGTTGGAACTCAAGCACTGCTACTGGATGGTGGGGGTGGCATGGTTGTTCTTGCTTCATCATCATCTATGTTAAGTTATGTTTGCAATTCTTCTAGATGTAGAGCACCATCCTCCAAATTATCTTCCTCTGGGTTGTTGTCCCAAGCAATGTTTTAAAACTCTGACTCGGGTTTGGAACCGGACGAAGGTCGACTCCGACTCGGTATCGACTAGGCTGGTTCAGTTTCAATGACTCGGTCTTTGTAAATAATACATTAAATATTAATTTTTTTATTAAAAAAAAAAACATAATTTTAAGGATTTTCATTCATGTTTCCAAACACAAAGCATTAGAATATAGACAAAAGACAACATATGATCAAAGTAGGCTCATGAATATATCCATTATATCAAAATGGCACCCAGCGCACTGTCCAATACATACATGATATAGAGATCAGAACAAAAGCACATAACCAAGGAAAATCTAAATGACCTCTAAAACAAAACATGACTAGTCACTACTACTAGACAAGGCAAGATCCTCTGGCTCGGACTCTGAATCAGAGGGGGAAATCCATCGCTCCTCCTCCTCATCAAGATCTTCAACTGTAATTGTAGAAGTAGTAGCACTAGCACGTTGGGCTTGAGATAGACGAGCTAAGTGCTTGCGTCATGGCTGACTAGAGGAAGTGCCTGCAGCTGCAACTGGAGGACTTGGGGTTGGGCCTGGTACTAGTGGATCTGCATTTAGCTGAGCCTCTACCTGTAAATCGAAATCCAACCCCACATCAATATCCTCATCAGATTCAAACTCTGGTGGACGAGTCTCCACTATCCAATCTGATGTTGGATCAATATCATCCAACACAATGGGATCTAAATCAAGTCTTTTATTCAGCAATTGGTTGCGTCTTAGTCAGAGGTTGTAATGGACATAGACTAGATTATTTAATCGTGTTTGCTCCAAATGTTTTCTCTTCTTCGTGTGAATCCTCTCAAAGACGGACCAATTGCGCTCACACCCAGAAGCACTGCAAGTTTGACTCAAAATGCAGATTGCAAACTTCTGTAATTCAGGACAATGGCTACCAAATGCCTCCCGCCATTATGCTGCAAAAAACATAGTTGTGTAATGAGTTTCAGTTAGCTCAACAAATTATATCTAACTTTCCAATTATTAACAATTTTACAAAATAATAAAATATGAATTTGAAAATTGAAATTCTTTGTTTACCTATCTCATCTGATTCCCTTGCAATCCTTGCAAGGTTCTTGCTAAAGGTACCTATGGCTTTGCTGAAGATAGTGATTTGTTTGTGTATCAGTAGCTGGTCACTCTCCTTGGGGATCATGTGATCAATGCAATCAATCAATCCATCTTTAACCTCCCCAGTCAAAGCTCTTGCTTCCAGAGATTTATAATGATACCTTGGGTTCAGAAAATACCTAGCTGCATGTATAGGGCAATGGAGCTGATTGTTCCATATTTGATCAATGATTTCCCAAATGGACCCATACTTAGCCACTCTTTCCTTGTATGTTGCATTTATTTGCAACTTTGCTTGATCCATAACCTCATAAATGAAGCCCATAGTCAATCTTTCCCCATCCACCAACCGCAACAGCTTAACCAATGGCTCAGCAACCTTCACAATCTTTGTTGCCTTTTTCCAAAATATTTCTTCATAACTTTCTTTTTCACATCTTTGCCATCATGTTTGTGAGACCATTGACATTCCTTCCATTCATCACTAGAAAACACCTTTTGCAAGTTTCTATGTTGGGAAAACATAGATTACAATGTCAAAAAATATGTTACAAATCTAGTGATGGCAGGCCTAATAATATCCTTGCCCCCTATGTGTTTCCTCGTCAAGTTCAAAATCCATGAGTGATTGTAAATATATTTTGTTATGCTTTTGGCATGCTCTACAGTGTTCTTGATCCAATCTATTTTACAATATCCTCAAGCATGAGGTCTACACAATGTGCAGCACATGGGGTCCAAAAGATGGTTTTGTGTTTTTCCTCCAACATTTTACCAGCAAGAACATAGTTAGAGGCATTATCTGTGATGATTTGAACAACATTAGCCATCCCCACCTCTTCAACAACCTATCCAAAAGCTGAAACAATAAGTGTGCATCTTTCACCCTATCAAATGCATCAACAGATGTTAGAAACATGGTTCCCTATGGACAAAAGATAAGAAAGTTTATGATGGTACGGCTCCTCTGATCAGTCCGTCCATCTAACATGATGGTACATCTTGCTTTTGCCCATGAGTTTTTGAAATCTCTCAAATATTCATCAATGGACAAAATCTCTTTTTGCAAAAGAGATCCCCTTAACTCATGCATAGTAGGGCCTTTGAAGCCTTTTCCAGCAGCAAATATGGCATCAAACATAGGTTCATAATATGGTGAACGAGAAGCATTGAAGGGGGTATCAGCATCATACCACCATCTAGCTATGTAATCACAAGCAATTTCTCTCAATTCTTTCTTCCAATGTTGATCTAAAGTGGGTTGCATTTGACCTCTATTAGCTTTAGGACCATGTGCACTATCACAGGGAGAGGAGGGTGTGAAAAATCTTTTGATAGTACCCTTATTTTTCATTGTACCCTTACCATTTTCTTGAATAGACTCCAAAGAGGGAGAAACATAGCGAAAGGGGTTTGATGCATTAGTGCAAGGGATAGATGAAAAGCCCTCATAATCAAAATTGGGGTTGGCAGCCATCGTGTGTTTTATATTCCTCTTCCTCCCAATTTCAACCTTTATTTCTTTTTGCCTAGCTTTGTCTTCCTCAAACTTCTGAAATTGATCTCTCAACTCCTCTTTCTAATTTCCCCAATTTCTTCTATTGGTGCTTCACCTGGAGTAATTTGGCCTCTAAGACCAGCCAACTGTAGTTTCAGCCTATGAATGCCCCCTCCACCCCCCTTAATTTTTCTCTTACAAAATTTGCAATGCATTTGATCATCAACCATCTCAGCATATGCCTAAGCAGCGTCTTTCATTCTAGGAGCCATTTTGGACTAATATTTGGACTTGGAAATGAAAGGTTTAAATCTGAAAATGAAAACAAAAAAAACTACTCATTCTATGTTCATTTCTTTCACAAAAATTTATGTTTTCAATTTCCAGATTTGTAAAAAAAAAACAAGCAAAGGCAGATTTAGAAGTAAAAAATAAAATACCTCTAGGCTCTAGGAGCAATGTTGCGAACATCGCGATCGGGATTAAATCGGTGAGGGGAAAAAATCGGAAAAAAATCGTAAAAATCGGGAAAAATCGGGAAAAAATCAGCACATACAAGAATATTCATTTTTTTTCAATTTTTTTAATATCTAAAGCATCCACAACATAAAATAAATGCATTGACACATAAATATGAAAAAAAACTAATATATAACATGTGTAATATCATGTCTAGTGCTACATCACACATAACAATGAATCATGTCCTGAATACTAAATCCTGAGTCTCAACTCAGTCTTAAAATATCAACAAAAAATATAATAATGTATCTCATATCATGTGTCATAATGTCATATACAAAGCAATGCACCAAATAACCTATACTGCTGATTTCCTCTGCCCCTCTTGCGAGAAAATGTAACAGCTTTCCCTCTAGATGAAGAAGTTGGTGGGGCTGGCAATGGACTCTGTTGTGCTCTAGAACCTAAAGCACCAGGAGCTAAAGGAGGTAGACCACGTCCTCTACCGATAGCAAGAGTAGGTGGTGTCACCTCCTCCTCCTGCTGTTGTTGCTCTTGTTGCTCCTCCTCCTCCTCCCCCTCCACTACCTCCTGCTCTATCCAATCAGGGGTTGACTCCATGATAGGCCTCTCAGCCTCAACCCTCCATGCAGCAGTGGTGTCAATCGCATCTAAAGAGATGACCTCCATATCAAGTGTCCTCTCAAGTTGTCTCACCCACTGTGTGTCCTCTCAAGATGACTTCTCCTCCTCCTTAGCTCTATTTCTTAATCTCTGTTTGCAAAAATGACAAAAAAAAATCGAATTTGCATGTTATTGGGTCACTGTTTGACGGGCCCACGATTTTTTTAAGGTCAAATAGCGATTTTTTCACAATTTTTTCAAAATAAAAAAATCGGCGATTAAATCGTTTCAGCGAAAAAATCGCGATGTTCGCAACAGAGTCTAGGAGATCATCAACCATCTCAACATATATGCCTAAGCAGTGTCTTTAATTCTAGGAGCCATTTTGGACTGATATTTGGACTTGGAAATGAAAGGTTTAAATCTGAAAATGAAAACAAAAAAACTACTCATTCTATGTTCATTTCTTTCGCAAAAAATTATGTTTTCAATTTCCAGATTTGTAAAAAAAAAACAAGCAAAGGCGGATTTTAGAAGTGAAAAATAAAATACCTCTAGGCTCTAGCCTCCTCAATGTTGCTCCAACAAACAACTCCTCAATGCTACTCCAATGACTAGACTACCCAAGAAACTCCTCACTACTGCTCCAAAGATTGCCCAAGAGACTCCTCAAAGTTGCTCTAAAAACCAACTCCACAACTATTCACAAATTCCTCACAAATGCTCACTCAAATGCAATGAGATAGTTGTGAGGAAATGAGAGGGTTTGGGTAGCTTTTATAGGATTGGGAGGGGTTGGAGGCCATACCAAAACCCTAAAAACCCATTTAATTCCGGTTTGTGGTCTATTTTGGGCAATTTGTGGGGTCTACGGCCGGTTGCCTGTGGCTCATCCAGTCTAACTCGGACTCGGCTGAGCTGGCTAGTTTGTGACCAAATCGGCCGAGTGGGTTGGCTTGGTCAGCTTGGCCAAATCCGAGTTAGTCCGGCTGTTTTTTTTTAAATTGGTCCGAAGTTGTATATGATGTATCCTCACGAACCCGATCACAATAATGACTCAACAACCTCAAGTTGTAGTGCACATAAACCAAGCTTTATGCTTGGTTTTCATTGAGTTTGTTTCTTCTCACATTATGGATGAAGTTGTAGGTGCTCCAACGCCTCTCTGCAGAAGAAGTATTTACAACCTGTGAGAGCACCTTTTTTGCCAATTTCGGCAAACGTCCCTGCCCGCCATATGGGTCCCACCATTTGATAGCATCAAATGTGTCCCTATCTTCCATTACATGCAAATAACTAAACACTCCAGTGCTAGTGAAGTATCTACCTAATTCAAGATGCAGATTAGCACACTCCTCCCTAACAGGGACCAGCTTGTCTAATGTTTTCATATATCCCTCTTATAACTCTGGATATGTATACGGCTTGGCATTAACCCCACCCCCAGGTGCAAGTTTTCCCAACCAAGTTGGAGCAGTATTTTGGCATAAGGATATACGCCAAGGAATGTAGTGGAACATTAAGTTTATTCCACCATGCACACACACATTTGTGAATAATATCATACAAGTTGGGATCTTTTTCCTAAACAATATCTTTTATTTTTCCCAACATGTTATCCATTTGCTCATACACCTCCCCAATCACTAGTGCATTTGAATCTGCAAAACGAATCATGTTATAAATGAGCTTGGTGAATTGCAAAACTTCCCTCACACGTGCCCAAAACACATCATCAAGAGCAATGTCCTCCACCTGTTCAAAACCTTGCTTGTTAACTGTAATTGGAGCCTTGTCCTTTAATACCTTCCAGTGTTGACTTGATACCATGCTAACCAATGACTCTGTTACCTTCAAAAGGCGCCTGAAGGTGAGGTAATAGCTAGCAAATCTAGTCTTCGCGATCATCAACAGCTCCAAGCTTGAGTGATTGCGGAAAATCCCATGGGTATTGTTATGATTTGTAATAAATTTTATCATTTTTTTGCCTCTTGTACAAATCACCAATCCATTTGTATTGAGCGTTTTTGTTCTTCATAATATCATGCATCAAAAGGTTCATTGTGTGAACCAAACACCTAGAGAAAAATATGTTGGGGTATCTATCCTCAATAATTGCTCCCACTTCCTTACAATTAGAAGCATTATCAGTGATGACTTGGATGACATTGTATGGGCCAATACGTTCAATTGTTTGAACTTTGAAGTAATGGTTCTGCAATGTTGATGGCGGTCTTGAACTTTTCTGAGTAATCATATGCGGAAAGGAAGACTGCACCACCTCTAGACACATCAAGAACACTTATCAATGGCTTTCCTTTTACATTTGTCCATCCATCAGATACAGTGGATACCCCATGCTCATTCCAAGAACTTGTCATTTGACCCAAAGCATGTGCTATTTTTTCTTTTTCATGATCAAATCCCACGGTTCTAGCCCTGTCATACCCAGGGCTCTTGTATCCTTTGAGGGCATCATTAATGGCAAAAACCATTTCTTGCCAATAAGGTGAGCGAAGAACATTGAATGGTATTCCACATGCATAGAGAAACTAGAAAAAATTGTAATCCACATCATTCCTACACCCTTCGTCAAGGAAATATATTATGCTTCTACGCCTTAAAGGGATGTTTGTTCCTATGCCTCCATATCCACTACCATGGGAGGATGTTGATGGAGTTCATTGTCTATGTGATTGTGGGTATCATGTTCAAAGTCACCCTTTGATCTTTTAGATTTATATTTGGCTTCTTCCTCTTCCCATATGGATTTGGCTCTTTGTTGTGTTGTCACAATTACACAAGTTTTGATTCCTATTTGTTTACCTCTATCCCATGGCATTGTCCCATAGAGGTGCTTTCTAGCACGGGTGTATGAACCTGTGTAAGTGTTTTTTCATTGTTCAATGGAGGCATGTAAATTTACTGGTTCCACCCCCTTTCCCTGCTTCAAGCCTAGAAACATATTTCCAAAATGGGGTTTGGTTTTCTTTCGTTTTTGTGCCCTCATCTCCACTCTTCTCTTCCTCCTCACTAAGGTACTCCTCCTCTCCAGGGCTTTCAAATCCACCACTACCCACTTCTTCATCATGATCAACCCTCCTCCTACTCTCCAACACCATAATAACAAAAAAAGGAACCAACGTCGAGAGAATGCCAAGCCATATAGCCATGATGTTTGAAGTTTTGATTCTTTGAACTTTGGTGGAGTTATAGTTTCTTGCCTGCAATAAAATGGAGGAATGCGAATGGGAAAGAGAGAAGAGAACATTTCATTTAACAATGAACATATAAAAAAAACAAATGATAGATTAGAGTCAAGATCCTACCTCTTTGGCCTTCAATCCCAAGCTCCAATCTCCCTCGAAAACTCCTCAAGCTCCTAAGAAATCCTCTCAATCTTCCTCCTCAACTCAAGCTCTAACTCCAAAAGCTCTCTCAATGTGCAAATGGTGGTAGGGGAGGAGGGCCTTTTATTTCTTTTCGCCCTTCCCCTCCCTCCCTAGTTGTCGTGCGGCCCGCCCATTTCACCCACGGGGAGTATGCGGAAGCGATCAGTAGTGACCGCTCTGTTACACATCATTTTGTCACCCCTGACTTTATAAAATTGCTCCATGTGCGAACGGGAGTGATCAGGAAGCAACTACTCTTGACCACTCCCTAGTTCGCTCAAGAAAAATCAGGGAGCATTTTTTCTTTTAAGGGAGCGAGTTTCGGGAGTGCGCTCCAGAGGTTGCTCCCAAGCGGAGCGCACTTCGAGAGCGGGTTTGGGGGGGGGGGGCGGTGCTCTCCCACAACCCTGCGTGGGACCACCTGCATGTATGTCATGTTGTACCCATCAATTGCCCTCACATCGAAGCCCTCAAATTCTTTTGTCAGAATACCTCTTCTTGCCACCATGATTGCATCAATGAAATTGTGCGACTTCATAGAGAGAGGCAATGGTACCACCTTTGATTCTTGTATGGAGCTTCTCATTTCCATTAGCCTACTTAAGGGACTAATCTTCTTTGATACAGCTAGGCTCCTTTCTTGTAGTTGGCGTTGTATCACCTCCATCGTCATTGTAGGACACTACTTCAATATAGTGTATCTTACCCTTTCCCAAACATCTATGACCAGGTTCCCATGGTTCCTTGCAAGTGAAACATAGTTTCTTCCTCCTCAATTCGCTCCAAGTCTCCTCATCCAATCTGTCTTTCCTTGTCCCATCTTTCTAAAACGGTTTCTTATCTTTGTACTTCAGAGGGATTAGTGGTTTGGATGGAAATTTCACCTTTGATGCTACATCTCCCATATCTCGTCTTGGTGATGGCATCATGCAATGTGGTAGGTTTGAAAGCCTTAACCTAACCATGCAGTGGTTCGGTTAAACCTTCTATGAAGAGCATGACCAACCTCTACCAAGATATGTATGTCACCATGACCACTAACTGCTGGAATTCTAAAATGTGGGACACTAGTGTCCCAATCTACTTGAGTTGTGCTAGCTCTCTGAGTGTATATCAAGATCCTTTTGGTCAAAATGATCTATCAATATTTGAGTGAATTCCACGTAAGAGGTTATGCTAGAGTGCCCTGTTACCGATCAAACTAGCAAGGGTCCTAGGAGGGGATCCTATAGAGAAACTACTAGGTCAAGGGCAACATTGGAGCGATAGCCCACTATCACCTCAGCTAAGGCTCCCTGCTCTTTACGAACTTTCACCAATGGGAGGAGACCTGGTATAAAGGGGAATCACTAGATGAATAGGTCAACAAGAGGATGAGGAGTGACTCTTAAGGCCTATTCTCCAGAGAGACTCAATTTTATGGCTTTCTTGCTTTGGAAGCAAGGTGATAGGCTCTCTAGAAAGGGCTAGAAGGATTCTTGAGGCTAGGGTTTGGGAATATATCTTGTAAAGATGATTCCTAGGCCTAGAAATCTTTATGGAGAATTGGTCTTTATATGATATTTGTGGAATTAGAGTTGTTAGGTTGCGGTACCACACGAGACCAAGTGGACCCAAAATTAGGTCACGAAAGTGGAATTGATCACTCCAGGACGGGCTTGACCTAATTGTGGAAGAGAAGAGAATCAATGGATAAATATTCTTGGAATAAAGTGCAATGATCCAAATGAGGTGACTAGCGAAGGGAAACCTAGGGCAAGAGATGATCCTCAGGCTAGGGCTTGCAATATCTTGAGATCCCACACTCAGAATTTCGTGAATTTTGGAGATCCTCTAGAGAAAACCCCAACGCAGTAGAGAGCAAGAGATCGAAATCTTTTGATGGCTAGAACGTGAGAGAAATAATGATGGCTAGGCATAGAAAGAGAAGGAGAGGTGAGAGAAATAAGCTTTGAAAGTGATCACCTATGGAGGATTAGTGCCTTGTCCTTTGGGAGAGATGGAGTCAAGGAGAATTGATTGTTCGAAAAAAAGTTCACCCAATCAAGGAGGCCTTCAAACAACTTCGCATGGCATTTGGGCATGAGAGCAACTGCTTCAAGGTCTTTATACTTCGATTTGCAATAATTGATGACTTGTCAAGATGCATTTAACATAAATTATCTCTAGGAACATTCACCCATTCATACATGGCCCATGACATGATGCAACTCTATAAAAGATCACAATTTCCACCAATTTGTATAGAAAAGCAGTAAATTTCAGACTTGTATAGCAAAAATCCCAGTAACATCCATCTCACAAAAGTAAATAACAAGAATAAGCATGAAAATAGCACTTACATGTATAAAAGAGTATATCCAATCATCAAATTATGAATAATGAAGCTCCAAGATAAGAGAGAGAAATCCGAACATCAAAATTCATCCATATCATCCAAACTCGTCCTCCAAAAGGGATAGCGAAAATCTCACAAGAGCTAAAAACCAATCCAAGTGATGATGAATGAGAGAGAAAGCCTCTCTTCTATTTATGCAACCCTCTAAGGGATTCGAATGGCCTAATTTGGACTAATAATGCCCCTAGAATAAAATAATGTGCATAATAACAATATTTTTGGTGACAAGCCCACCAAATATCTCAATAACATAAGAAGAAGCCTCTCAACATGGTTGAATGATCAACAAAGTGAGTCGTTGGGCCTTTGAGAAGGCTTAATGAAGAGCAAGGGGTGCCATGATGTAGAAATGGACTCCAAACATAGTGGACAAGGGGTTGGCCCCGTGTTTTCCAATCGAGAACCTATGGTGCTCCCAAGTGGATGTGGGGCACAAGGACATCCTCATGGATCTCCAAGTGGATAAAAAATGTCTGTAGACCATCTGTAAGGGCTAGGATGATGATATAAGCCCTCCCTCCGCAGCGGGAGACATCCTCTGGACCGTGGAACATGTGGCCATCTGGAGGGCTAGGACCCTGTATAGGGAGACCAAGCCCCAAATGGAGACCCACCTGCAATCCTGCATAAGATCCAATGCGTCCCCTTGCCCTCCAATACAACAAATCATTAGAATAATCAAGTAAAAGAGCATACAAGTCATGGAATCAATGGGGCACTTCATGGCGGCATGCCCTTCCATAGTGGGCATTGGCATGTACAAGTGTCTCCAAGCTCGATAAGGGGGTTAATCTATGTTTCACTGTCTATGGGGATGGGGTGATGAGTTTCTGGGATGGCTAGAGCGCACCCCCAAATTTTCAGGGGACGGCAAGTGCAGTAACTAATATATTTATTAAAAAATTAAAATTAAAATAAAATTTAGTATTTCAACATAAACATGAATGATAAATTAAAATATAAAAATTAGAACTATTACTAATTTTGAAATTCAAATTACAAAATAAAATAATAAAGTCTAATACTATCTAATCATCATTACGCATCACAAAAATAAATCTCATCATCATTGCCCATTGTCAAGAACTTAAGAAGTACTATTACTCTGCTACAACCTACAATCTATTACTGTCAATATAATCATTCTATGATGCATGATGAATCATTTCAAAACTTAAATAGCAGCTAAACTTTAAAGACTAAAATTAAAATTTAATAAAACTACAAACATGAACAAGTCATTAAAATTTAATTATAAATCCCAAATTAAGAGTCTAGAAATTAAGAACCTTGTGGGACCTGTCATTAGTGTAATGTATATCATAATCATTCAGAATCACTATTATTTATAGAGCACAAACAGTATTACCATTTTACCTTATAACATTAAGCGTTAAAGATGAGTTAGCCATAGTAATGTTTATTTCAAGAGTAACAAATGTTATGTACAAAAGTAATAAGGTCATAAAGTGAAATAAATTATATATAATAAATGATGTTTATGTTAACGTATTCAGGGATTAGTTAATTGGTTCCTAAAATGAACAATGGAACTTGCTACGTATATAGACAACAACACTAGTAATTCAATAGCACATTGATATATCAACTTATCTCTCATCTAGTCTCTCTTGCTCGTCTCTTGCATATATTTAACATGGTATTAAAGTCATGTTGATTGTGGCATAGGGAAATTTCAAAGAGTCAAAGCAAGAAAAGGTTTGTCACAGACATGGAGAAAGAGACAAGTTCAAATTGAAGAAAAATTAATTCATGGAGTATAGTAACTGTAAATTATAAACATGAATAATCATTAAAATTTAATTATAAATCCCAAATTAAGAGTCTCGAACTTCTCCCTGTCGCTCAACTCTTACCTCACCTGCAACCTTCGCTCGAGTTCTCTTAGCTTTGTTTACCTTTGCCGCCATGAATGGAGTTCTTTGTTCAACGTTTACCTTTTCCTGTCGTCTCAAACTTCCCTCAACTCTTACCTACAACCCTCACAACCAGTGTTTACCTGCAACCTTCACTCGAGCTCAATGTTTACCTACAACCTTCGCAAATTGTGTTTACTTTCGTCGTCGTGTCTCTGTAACAATGTTTACCTTCGTCGCCACCATGTAGTATAATGTGTAGTATGCGATAGGTTTAGTTTAGTGTGTGTGCGATAGGTTTAGTTTAGTCAATATGTTAAGCTTTCGATAGGGTTTAGGTTTCAAAATTTGTTTTTTAATTTTTTGAACTCAAAGTTTAGAACTTAGATTTTCAAATTTAATTTTTTAATCTAATTTTTTTTAAAGTTTAATGTGCATGATATTGGGGAATGTCCTAAAGTCCCCTGAAAAGTCCCTAATTTTTTGAGGTATGGCTCGGGGATGACCGGAAATCCCCAAGTCCACGATGGAGTCCCTAGCCAATTGGGGAAGTTTTCGACGAGTTCCAAAGTACCTGGAACGTCGGGATGAAGGGAACGCCATGAATTTTGGTGGGGACGGGTCCCCGTGCAACATAGGGGTCAATCAAGGACCCCATTAGGTGGTTTCATCCTTTAAAGGGGGTGACATGTCCATGGTACATCCCTCAAGAGGTGGGTGGCACATGACATTGTAATGGAATAGAGTGGAGATCAAGGGAATCATCCAGACCACATGTCATGTTACAAGGGTAGCTATAATAAGGGAAGCCCACACCAGGGTATATGAGTGTAGGAGGGAGAAAATCCTGGTATATGAGTTACCCCGACCTTTTTTCTTCCACCCTTCTTCATATTCCTTTTGGCTTTGATTGATTTTTCTTCATAGTTGCTCAGGGCTCCAGGGGATGAGACCATGATGTGTAGAATATAGTAATAGATACCCCTTTTAAGGTGAGTTAGCTCATTTCCACCAAGGGTTGGAAGTCGGGACAATCATGGGTTCCTTAATGTGGAGGGGGGCTCATATAGGGCCCATAGGAACCATGGTGATGGCCATGAATGAGGGGTAGAGCTCATGTTTAGCTTTTGCCCACGTGCTAAATTTGTATGTCCTGACCATCTTTTGCATTTTATGGTACATTTCCTGTTGTAAGTGGCCAAATTATGCTTCTCCCTTTCTTTTTAGTTGCATCAGCCTTCAGGCATCCTTCTAGGCCCGATCCAAAGTGTGGACAAAGGGAGGGGTAGGC
The DNA here is from genome assembly GCA_034641835.2 of Pinus albicaulis. Lineage (NCBI taxonomy): Eukaryota > Viridiplantae > Streptophyta > Pinopsida > Pinales > Pinaceae > Pinus > Pinus albicaulis. Next base: position 1,267,239,685 of record CM076581.1, read on the forward strand.
TAACCCTATGTGGACCCTGTGGACACATGTGGACTCGGATGGGAAAAGTGATGAATGGGGTTAAAATGAGCAGAGGGGATTGAGGTACATGGTGTCGGGAAGAGGGACCACACAATAAAAATTGGGATTTCCAATGTAGTGTCATCTATTGTGGCCCTATAATTTATAAAATTGGCAAGAATAAACAATAGAGGACAACACCAAACCACTTTGGAGTCCAGGAACTATCCTTCCTAGACTCAGAGAGGGCTCTCTCTGTTTTTATGATTTAGCTTGATGGTTATAAATGTTGATATTAGGCTAGTTACAGTGATGGTGAAAACTGGTTGTTTTGATTGATTTTGTTGGTTGGATGAGTCTGTAGAAAACTAATCCATTGGGCTATGGAGTCAAACAAGGGCTAGTTTTGTTGCATTAAAGGGTCAAAAGCATCACAAGGCAAGCTAACTATGTGTGTTGGATCTTAAAGCAGCAGAGATTATGAGGTGAAAGAAGCAGTGAATTTGCAGAAGTGGTTAAAAAGAAATTAAGAATTTCTTAACCAGACTTCATGAAAAAAACATTGAGATTGTAATCACAGACATAATTAAGGTGCTCCAACAACAAATCTTAATCTAAAATTTATGTTTTACAATCAACTAAAATGATATGCAGTGAGGAAAAACAGTGGAAACATTCAACATAGAGAACAAAATCACATCACCGAACAGACACAGCTCAAGCATCCTGCAAATGGTTTCTTGCTATTGATGCTTCAGCTTCCAAAAATTACAATGTTCCAATAGTTCTTACAATGCAAGTTTCAACAGGGTTCAATCAACCAACCCTTGATACTGCTTAGGCATGCAGTATTTAACTAAAGACTAAATCGATTGCCCTATCTCTTCGGCAACTTTTCATTGATTACATTTTAAGCAGAAATTGGACAAGTGTGGCCATGCAAAGGGCCAAGACAAATACATCTGGCAATCACCGCCTATGGCTTTTAACTTTGGCAGCTCTTCGAGAATCCAAAAAGTAGGCTGAAGGTGGCTGAGGTGGTCACGAAGAGGCAACAATGGTGGCTCTGACATCTGGCTCTATCATTCGGACCACAATTTGCTAGATCATTAATTCTAATGTGGCACTGACATTGCTGCTTCTCTAATCCTACTCCCTTTTCTCTGTTACAAACATAGAGATACATATCAAATACAATCCTTAGGCTCATGGAGATCAAACTCAATCATTCTGGCCAAAAATAGCAAGTAAATCCCTAAAAATCTGAGCTGAAATCTGGGCTGAATCAGCTGAAAATAGGGGTACACTCAGACATTTGTTTCTCCCCAACGGTGACACCTATGCAAAATCGGAGAGAGGTTATTTTTCTTTGCCCCGTGCTGGTAAAAAATCTCTCTCGGATTTTCAAATTTCATCTCCAGCTCTCCACAACAGTCACCGCAAAATCATGCCTTAAATAGGGAAACTGAAATCTTGAAAAAATGGCCCTCAGACATGTCTTCGATTCTCCCTACTCCTGACACCTGTGTGAAATCGGAGAGAGGTTTTTGTTCATTGCCCTGTGCTAGTCAAAAACCTCTCTCAGATTTTCAAATTTCATCCCTGTTTGCGTGTTGTACATTTTTGAAGTTAATGTCTCTAACTGCAGACAATTGGAAAAAACACCCTGCTAGAATCAAATCAGATTTGTAAATTATTTAACTTTGTATGTCTCTTGACTGTCTTCTTCCCCTTCGATGATGCCTATGCTTCTAATTTCCTCCTTGCTTCTCTATCTCGTTGATACTTCGAGAAGTTGTTGTTCATCTCTTGTATCTTCATGTCCACCAAACCCAGCTCCTTTTCTGTGGTTGTGTCATTCATCTCTCCACTTCACTTCGATTGGTTTCTAATTTCCTCATTTCATCTTCACGGTTTTTAACTCTCGTCCCAAGCTGCTTCAATTCATTCTCCCATTTCGTCATCTCACTCAAAAGTCTCAATGTACAATCTAACTTCATTCACCATGGTTGATTGCTTATTTGTGATTGACTTGTTGTGCTTTCATTGTAAGCATGACAGATTGCTCCGTTATCGAGAGTTTGATCCAGAACACTAACAATCTCCAGTCGTGGATTTGGAAGAAGATCAACATTAATATGCACAAAGAGCTTGGTATGCCAGGAATGGAAAGCTTTAAATTGCAACAGTCCAATGTTTTCTGGAAGCTGAATTTTAGGCACCATACACAATGTCATTGTGCCCATCTCCTTTACATCGTAAAAACCAAGATATGTGGTATATTTTCCCTCTCTTGTGCGCACAAGCTCCATCTACAATACTGGTGGACTCTAAGTCAGTGCCTAAATGATCTGCTCTGCACGATCATGGTTAATAATAGGCTCAATAAGTTGACATATATCCTTCCATACCATAAGGAGGCATGCCAAAGGAGTTTTGAGCAGTCAATCCATAAGAATTAGAATACAATTTCATGATTCCATGTTGCCCCTGCATGCCATCTTTCTGATACTGCTGCCAAAAACTGTTGCTCTTGCATAAAAAGGTGTTGTTTCTTTGACATATTTGACATCTAAACACTCCAAGAATTTCATGGTAGTCCTTAGCAGCCATACAATATGTAGCAGTTGAATAAAATCCCCTGCTTATAAAATCATTTCCAGGCCCTTTACTCCAAAACATATCGCCTGCTTGCCACAATTTCTCCTAGCGTCCAACCGACTTAAATGAACCTTTGCCGGATCGAAGTGCAATCCACCATGCTTATCTGAAACCATTTGAAAGAACCATCGATAACAGAATTTTTTTGTCCCTTCGAACAATTGGCTACTGAATACTCTAAGGAACTCTAGAGATTTCGTAAGCCTTCTCAGAGAACCACGGTGGCGTTTGTGTATTGGGATTTAGATGAATCCAGGTTTGTCTGGACGATGCAATCAATGCATCGTCGTCAAAAGATATCATGCTCCTTCCAAGTCCAACGTTGTGTAATGTAAGCACTATTTGAAGTCGTCGAACTGTAAATGATTTTGGCCCTTCGATTCAATATGAAGGCGGTGGGACATTTAAGGATGCCGTAAATGGATCCTCTCCAGTTGGGACAACGTTACAGGATGCAGCGAACGGATCATCTCGAGTGTATGCGGTTGGGGCAGGCAATGATAGAAATGAAGATGCCTGTCGACCTAGTAGGGAAACACTACTTGCACTTCCAGGTGTTATATGTTGTGACATATCCTGCTGATGGGCTGCAACTTGGTCATGAAAAACCCGCAACCGGATTTTGGAGGGGGCCACATCTGGTTAGCGGTATCAGAGGAAGAGGGTGCGAAATAACCTCCGCTTGCCACGTGGTTAATGGCTGGGATTTGGAAACTACCCATTTCAGACACCCCCTATTCATTAAACTTCAGAGCGCTGCAGGGGTCCGAAATGCACTTAAACCATTGATCTTAGCCTTTGATTGTCACCCATAAGCGGAAAATGGTAAAGTTTAACACAATATTAGAAAAATATAGAATTAAATTAATTCTATATTTTAAATAAAATAATTTTCTTTTGAAATAAATTTTTAACAAGGCCATTTCACGACTGACGACATGTCCATCTTTATCAGGGAAAAATTCGGTAAAGTTCCACTTGATACGAGATCCCAGAAATCTGCCCTTATTTAACTTAAGAAAATTGTAAACGGGAGTTGTACTTGGACCGTTGACATCAACCTTTTCAAAGATTGGAAACTCGGCTTTGTATCTGGTACATGCAAAATCCTTGATCTCGTCATTAGTCCCCGGCTCCTGTGACCCAAACTGGTTGCAAGGGAAAGCCAGGATCTCGAAATCTTTATCCTTGTACTTGTTATAAAACTCAGTTAGCTGGGTGTAATTTGACTTAGTGAAGCCACACTGGGATGCAACATTGACAACCAGTAAAACCTTGCCCTTATAGATGCTGAGATCTACATCTTTGCCTGTGATATCCTTGACTGCGAATTTGTGAATGCTTTGTTCCTTAGGTTTCTCAGAGGATTTCCCACCTCCCATGGCTGCTCTACTGAAATCAATTGATAATTTGTCCCACCTTCACTAATGAATTTAAAAATATGCAGGACAGTGTAAACTTTAAAATTTATCCCGTGCCAACATCGGCTCCTTTTGGGGATGGCAACTCCGGAGGAGGTGTCAAGAATCTTAGATCTTTGCATTCATAAATCAGTGCCTTATCCATTGGGCTAATCCCACAACTTGTGTCTTGATCTGTCATGCAACTCAGTGACTGGAAACTAGCTGATTATTCCTTCTGACTTTGACTGATAAAAATAGACCACATGCCTACCCAGCCAACTTATTTGCATACTATAAATCCGAACAGAAATCTACAACTGAACTTATCCACTACAAACCATCAAACTAAACACACTGCTGCACCCAGAAAATCTGAATGTTGAAATCTAAACTATGCTGAAATTGAAAACTGAAAGCAATCTTAAACTAAAACTGAGAAAATGCTCAAAGCACTGAACTTATTTGCACACCTACCTACCCTAATCTAACTTGGAGATGATATATACATTAAGTGAACTCTTTTTCCCAATGTAACCAATCAAGTAAATGACTACATGATTGATTCTTGTTCACTTTTTTGAGTAGGCTGAGCAAACAAAAGGGCCACTCCCATCTTACTTGCCATTAAACAGCAGTGCTCAAACTTTTCCTTAAACTCTGCAGCAAACCATTCATGGCATAGCATACACCTTCTTTAGATGACTCTAAGAAACCAAAAAAAGGATCTTGGCACAATACCTGGCCCTGAGGATTCAAATAACCAGCCTCATCTAAGACTGCTCTTTGTTCCAATTTGTCATGCTCAAGATCCTTCTGAAAGAGAATATCTACACATTCTTCATGGTCATCTGATATGGCATCTTCATTGCATACCAATATGCTGTCCTCAAGCAAACCTGATATGTCTCGACTAATTTGGCTAAATTATGTTTGAAGGCCATCATTTTGATGAATAGAAGCACTTTCTGGCAATAAGCCTTCTTGAGAATGTAAAACAGCATCACTATCAAGATGTTCAACATTGGTTTCTTCATGAAGAAATACTTCAGTACATAAATCAGCAGTAGAACAAATAGAAATAATCTCCTCGTTACATAAAACTTGAGAGGCTGGCTGCATGCTTCGAATCTGATTAATTTCTTCTTCCGTAAAAGGAGGCGACAGTTTTTGTTTTCTTTGGATTAAACAACAATTGTTTTCTTTCTTTTGTGAAGACTAATCATGAGACTGAATGTCTTCTTCAGCCTCACACGAAAAAGCAGATGAATTATCATTTGTCCCCACAGAGAGATCCTATGGATCTTCTTTCATTTCCTGATTGCTTTCATCTTCAACTAACTTCTATTGGTTATCATGACAGTTAACTTGAGAATGAAATTCATAAATTGCTTCCAAGAGATCCTCAGGATGCCAATTTCCTAGATCTTCATCAATATTTACAAGGTATTGTATGAGACCCTCAAAATGATCACAACAATTTTCAGCTAATGATAAAGATGGAGAATGTTCTTTATAATGCTCATAAAACACCTTGTGGAAATCTTTTAAAGAAACAAACTACCAGGATTCAAACCTTCATACCATTCCCTCGCTTTCCCTTCTAATGTTTCCATGAACATCCTCATGAGACAATCTTCATGCCATTCGACCTTCAACTTCCACGAAAGTATATGAAATTTAATGAGATGTAATAAAGCATCATCAACAGTCTCATCTTGAAAAATAGGAAGATTTCTTTGCCAATTTACCTGAGGCATTTTGTGTGGGAATCTGGGAATGTGATCTTTGTTCATTGGAGCATACCTGCGTTGTATCCTTGAATTCATCTTGTCAATCAGTCAGAGAATGAGGTCACTGTATATTCACAACCAATCTGGATTCTTCTACCAGTGGAGCCTTTAGGTCAACTGAAAACTATGGAGTCGCCAGGTGGATGATTTCAACCTTCTTGTGTCTGGCTATTTGTCCACCATCAACAACCAGATACCAATCTTGGAACATACTTGAATCACACAATATTTTGGCTGGGGTTTCTAAGTTCTGATGAAACTAAGCTTTTTCAATAAATCCCCAGTATGGTCACCATTATGTTGTGGCCCTATAATCTATAAGATTAGCAAGAATAAACGATAGAGGGCAATATCAAACCACTTTGGAGTCCAGGACCTAGCCTTCCTAGACTCAAAGAGGGCTCTCTCTGTTTTTATGATTTAGCTTGATGGTTATAAATGTTGATATTAGGCTAGTTACAGTGATGGTGAAAACTAGTTGTTTTGATTGATTTTGTTGGTTGGATGAGCACGTCTGCAGAAAACTAATCCATTGGGCTAAGGATTCAAACAGGGATTGGTTTTGTTGCATCAAAGGTTCAAAAGCATCATAGGGCAAGCCAACTGTGTGTGCTGGATCTTAAAGCAGCGAAGATTGTGAGGTGAAAGAAGCAGTGAATTTGCAGTAGTGGTTAAAAAGCAATTAAGAATTTCTTAACCAGACTTCATTAAGAAAACATTCAGATTGTAATCACAGACAGAATTAAGGTGCTCCAACAGCGAATATTAATCTAAAATTTCTATTTTACAATCAGCTAAAATGATACGCAGTGAGGAAAAATAGTGGAAACATTCAAAAAATAGAAGAGAATCACATCACCAGACAGACACAGCTCAAGTATCCTGCAAATGGTTTCTTGCTATTGATGCTCCAGCTTCCAAAATTTACAGTGTTCCAATAGTTCTTACAATGCAAGTTTTAACGAGGTTCAATCAACCAACCCTTGACACTGCTTAGGCATGCAGTATTTAACTAAAGACTAAGTCGGTTGCCCTATCTCTTCGACAACTTTTCATTGATTACATTTTAAGCAGAAATTGGACAAGTGTGGCCATGCAAAGGGCCAAGACAAATACATCTGGCAATCACCGCCTATGGCTTTTAACTTTGGCAGCACTTCGAGAATCCAAAAAGTAGGCTGAAGGTGGCTAAGGTGGTCACGAAGAGGCAACAATGGTGGCTCTGACATCTGGCTCTGTCATTCGGACCGCCTCTGCTGGATCATTAATTCTAATGTGGCGCTGACACTGCTACTTCTCTAATACTACTCCCTTTTCTCTGTTACAAACAGAGATACATATCAAATACAATCCTTAGGCTCATGGAGATCAAACTCAATCATTCTGGCCGAAAATTGCAAGTAAATCCCTAAAAATCTGAGTTGAAATCTGGGCCGAATCTGCTGAGAATAGGGGTACACTCAGACATTTGTTTCTCCCCAACAGTGACACCTATGCAAAATCGGAGAGAGGTTATTTTTCTTTGCTCCGTGCTAGTCAAAAACCTCTCTCGGATTTTCAAATTTCATCTCCAGCTCTCCACAACAGTTGCCGAAAAATCATGCCTTAAATAGGGAAACTGAAATCTTGAAAAAATGGCCCTCAGACATGTCTTTGATTCTCCCTACTCCTGACACCTCTGTGAAATCGGAGAGAGGTTTTTGTTCATTTCCCCGTGCTAGTCAAAAACCTCTCTCAGATTTTCAAATTTCACCCCCATTTGTGTGTTGTACATTTTTGAAGTTAATGTCTCTGATTGCAGACAATTGGAAAAAACACCCTGCTAGAATCAAATCAGATTTGTAAATTATTTAACTTTGTATGTCTCTCGACTATCTTCTTCCCCTTTGATGATGCATATGCTTCTAATTGCCTCCTTGCTTCTCTATCTCGTTGATACTTCGAGAAGTTGTTGTTCATCTCTTGTATCTTCATGTCCACCAAACCCAGCTCCTTTTCTATTGCTATGTCATTCAGCTCTCCACTTCACTTAGATTGGTTTCTAATTTCCTCATTTCATCTTCACGGTTTTTAACTTTGGTCCCAAGCTACTTCAATTCATTCTCCCATTTCGTCATCTCACTTGTAAAAGTCTCAATGTACAATCTAACTTCATTCACCATGGTTGATTGCTTATTTGTGATTGACTTGTTGTGCTTTCATTGTAAGCATGATAGATTGCTCCGTTATCGAGAGTTTGATCCGGAACACTAACAATCTCCAGCCGTGGATTTGGAAGAAGATCAACATTAATATGCACAAAGAGCTCGGTATGCCAGGAATGGAAAGCTTTAAATTGCAACAGTCCAATGTTTTCTGGAAGCTGAATTTTAGGCACCATACCCAATGTCATTGTGCCCATCTCCTCTGCATCGCAAAACCCAAGATATGTGGTATATTTTCCCTCTCTTGTGCCCACAAGCTCCATCAACAATACTGGTGGACTCTGAATCAGTGCCTAAATGATTTGCTCTGCACAATCATGGTTAATAATAGGCTCGATAAGTTGACATATATCTTTCCATACCATAAGGAGGCATGCTAAAGGAGTTTTGAGCAGTCATTCCATAAGAATTAGAATACAATTTCATGATGCCATGTTGCCCCTGCATGCCATCTTTCTGATACTACTACCAAAAACTGCTGCTCTTGCATAAAAAGGTGTTGTTTCTTTGACATATCTGACATCTGAACACTCCAAGAATTTCATAGTAGTCCTTAGCAGCCATACAATATGTAGCGGTTGAATGAAATCCCCTGCTTATAAAATCATTTCCAAGCCCTTTACTCCAAAACATATCTCCTGCTTGCCACAATTTCTCCAGACGTCCAACAGACTTAAATGAACCTTTGCCGGATCGAAGTGCGATCCACCATGCATATCTGAAACCATTTGAACGAACCATCGATAACAGAATTGTTTTGTCTCTTCGAACAATTGGCTACTAAATACTCTAAGGAACTCTAGAGATTTCGTAAGCCTTCTCAGAGAACAACGGTGGCATTTGTGTATCGGGATTTAGATGAATCCAGGTTTGTCCGGACGATGCAATCAATGCATCACCGTCAAAATATATCATGGTCCTTCCAAGTCCAACGTTGTGCAATGTAAGCACTATTTGAAGTCGTCGAGCTGTAACTGATTTTGGCCCTTCGATTCAATATGAAGGCGGTGGGACATTTAAGGATGTCGCAAATGGATCCTCTCCAGTTGGGACAACGTTATAGGATGCAACAAACGGATCATCTTGAATGTATGTGGTTGGGGCAAGCAATGATAGAAATGAAGATGCATGTCGACTTGGTAGGGAAACACTGCTTGCACTTCCAGGTGCGATAAGTTGTGACATATGCTGCTGATGAGCTACAACTTGGTCATGAAAAACCCGCAACCGGATTTCGGAGGGGGGCGCATCTGGTTAGCGGTATCAGAGGGAGGGGGTGCGAAATAACCTCTGCTTGCCACGTGGTTAATGGCTGGGATTTGGAAACTGGCCATTTCGGACCCCCCCCATTCATTAAACTTCGGAGCGCTGGAGGGGTCCAAAATGCACTTAAACCGTTGATCTTAGCCTTTAATTGTCACCCATAAGCGGAAAATGGGTAAAGTTTAACACAATATTAGAAAAATATAGAATTAAATTAATTCCATAATTTAAATAAAATAATTTTCTTTTGAAATAAACTTTTAACAAGGCCATTTCACGACTTACGACATGTCCATCCTTATCAGCCAAAAATTTGGTAAAGTTCCACTTGATACGAGATCCCAAAAATCTGCCCTTATTTAACTTAAGAAAATTGTAAACGGGAGTTGTATTTGGACTGCTAACATCAACCTTTTCAAAGATTGGAAACTTGGCTTTGTATCTGGTACATGCAAAATCCTTGATCTCATCATTAGTCCCCGGCTCCTGAGACCCAAACTAGTTGCAAGGGAAAGAAAGGATCTTGAAATCTTTATCCTTGTACTTGTTATAAAGCTCAGTCAGCTGAGTGTAATTTGACTTAGTGAAGCCACACTAGGATGCAACATTGACAACCAGTAAAACGCCCTTATAGATGCTGAGATCTACATCTTTGCCTGTGATATCCTTGACTGTGAATTCGTGAATGCTTTGTTCCTTAGGTTTCTTAGAGGATTGCCTGCCTCCCATGGCTGCTCTACTGAAATCAATTGATAATTTAATCCTGTTGCTATTGGGGTTTAAATATGCAGGCAAATGCTTTAAAATTTACCCCGTGCCAACATCATCCCTAAAGCTAATAGCCAATAAAAGAGATCCGACGAGTCTAGGATACAAGGCTAACTATTGAATCGGGCAGAGGAAACAACAGTACAAACCTAGCCCACTCTTTCTGCCAAATCCCCCCACCAATCCATGCCCAAATGTGTCTATTATAAGTAAACAAAATTACTCAACTAAACTAATGAAAAGACATACCTTTGGGGTCTGGAGGCCCACCTTCAAGCATGTGATCATAACAGACGGGCGAGGGATCACAAGGTTGGCTCGAGTGGTGGAGAAAATGGCACAACGAGCTATCTGGTGGCTGCAAGGGGTTGTTGGCTGCTGGCTGAGGACCATCTTGGAGAATTTTTCTCTTAGGAATATCACCCAGAAAGCGGTGGGTAACATTCCCTAAGGTGATCATCACATGGAACCACCACTCATGTGCTTCCTTTTCAAAATACAACATGGCAAATTTGATAGCATTTGCTTCCAGCATGGGATTAAGTTCGAAGTAGGTGTTTAGCTTCTATACCAAAGCCCTTGTTGAGCACTTGGATGATCCATCGAAAGAGGGAATGGGTAGTTTTCCCACCTTGCGCATTAGATCACGATTTTGTTGTGCCTTGGGCCTATTTCCGTACTTGAGCATACTAAATTCATGTAAAGTCATGGTTGTCCGTACATCTTCCTCTAGTGTTGCATACTCCCGAAAGTATTCAGTAAATTTTTCATTCTGCTCTGCTCCTCTTTGGGTCGTTACTCCTTGACAATCTAGAAATTGGGGAAGCAGAGGTCTATGGTTTCTTCTATTGATTTCCCCTATGTTAGTTTGTGCAAAGATATTGAAAGAGCCAGGTTTATGGTCATTGCTCCCTTCTACAAAATTCTAGTTCCCAACATTAGGTCCATTAGCAACTTTGTTACCTGTGATGTTTAGATTTCCCACGACTTGGGAAAAAAACAGAGCCATTTTCTATTGTCCCTGGGCTATCTATTGCTTCCCTTGTGCTAACAGTTGGGCTATTTGTTGTTGCCCTTGGATTATCTGATGTTATCCCCTATTTAGCTCTTTCAAAATGTTAAAGGTGTTCTCTTGTTCTTCCCTGTCCTCCATGGCTAAATTGTGGGTGACCCTTTTCCTCCTAATTGTAATGTTTTCTCTATCTTCTGGTAACATACAAAGCTCATATGCTTACAATCTAGAAGGATGCAAAACTCTGATACCACTGTAATATCCCTTGGGGTAAAACTGCCCTACGGTTTGATAAGATATATGAAAAAATTTGTATTATGCTAGTATCACAATACTATTTTCAATTCTTACAAATAGAAATAATATTGATATCATCAAACAGTGTAACCAATGATTTAATTCCACCAATAGTTCATGCATATGCTACCAATTCACAAAACGTGTACTGGGTTATAAACCCCTAGTCCTACTAAGATTTTGATCCACAACAATTCCTAACAACCCTACTGTCATAGTGTTATTGGTCCGACCTTCAATCAGCCCTAGTATTAGCCAAACTTTGCAACCTCTTGCTCCCTTTCCTTCACCATAGTTGAATCAGTCAAGCTTGTTTTCCATGGATCATGCCACAGAGGTGCCTCACAAACGTCCCACTGCCACAGACTTTCCCTAGACTCAAAATGTTGCCACATAGTTGACTTAGAGAAGGTAACCACGGCTTCAACCAACCCTCCAAGGATAGCTATTATCACATTAGGGTTTATTGTAACCCTTCTCTGCCACAACGGGGATCATCAAGGTGATCCACTATCAAATTGAGCATTAAAGGCTTTCTCGCACCACAAATCTAGTCCAGGGGGGCTTGTTGTCAAGAATTTAGCCCAGAACTAATATGGTACCACCAAAATTAACCCTTCAAATGTTTTCACTGCCTTAGGAATGTCTCAACTCGCATGTTGCCACAAAATTCTATTTCCTTGGCCTGTGCAGCTACAAGGAGATGCCCTTCAAATGGGCCAAAAGCTCATATTAAAGCCACGGGACCCCCATTGTCCCCAATAATACTTCACTACCTCAGATGAATTCTGGTGGATAATTCGTTGCTCCACAGAGAATGTCACAAGCCCTAGCTGCCACAACACTTTAGCCTTCCAAAACCCTTGACTTCCACAAATAAGCTATATGTTGCCTCAAAAGGTATGCTAAATAGATTAAGAGAAGGGATTAGTTAAGGTGGGATCTTTCTCCACTGAAACCAATCAAAAATAAAGGGGTCTTAAAATCTCAAGAGCCACAGCTCACAAAACAAAAATATCCAACAACCATGACAAGAAGAATGATTCTCCTCTCTCTTAGTTATAGATTCCCTTTGGGGTCTTCTTTCCTAAATTTAATTTGAGGGGCTTAGCCCCAATTTTGGCTTCTTCCACAAGTTTTCCTCCAATTGCCCCAATTTTACCCAATGTTACCCGAAAACATTGAATAATGGGTTTCTCCCTTTATGATTAACTATAGCCTATGAGGTTGGATAGGCTCGTCCTCCCTTGGGCAATTAATTAGAAGAGGACATTACACTCCCTAGTTTCTTATGTGTTTTGTTCATGAAAGAAATCTGAATGTATCTATCACAAAGTTGTTTTGGCTTTCTTCCTTGAATAAACTATCTCAAATCCATTTTCTTGAAGACACGCCTCTTAGGGGGTTCTTCCTTGCTAAATTTCTGCATTAACTTTCAGCTGTATTCGGATTTTTATAGTAAGTATTTGCAGCACTAGTTTTCCTAATAACATTGTTTGATAAGCCCTAGCCATTTGAACCCATTTTCCCAAGCTGTAAATTAGGCACATATCCTTCCCTTTCAACCACTCAAAAAACTCACAAAAATAAACTTTTCTTTATGTTTTGCAAATCTTAAAATTTCCAGCAGAAAATTATTTATTCAGATTGGCATTAAGTTTAGGAACTCATCCTCATACACTACCATAAACTAGACTTAATTTTCTGCTTCATAAATCTAGAAATTTACTCATGAAAACACTAAACTAGATCTAATACAAGTCTACTAAGCCTTCATTTAATCATCCATATTTAGAATTGTTCCAATACACCAATAAATCTGGAATTTACATGTTACAATTTGACCAAAGAACAAGATTTACCCAAAGTTCTCCAACACCTATATTTACTACTTAATTTGGACATAGATTTCCTTGGTGAAACCCCCCTTGGGCTAGAGGACAGCTAGCCTAAAGAGAAAGAAAAGGCTACCAAGGCAATAGTGGATAGCTCATCTACGTCATCCTTGGGATCTCACGTGTGGTTGGGTCATTTACGTCAAGTGAGAACGTAGGAGGTAAAGAGGTTGTTGCCGCAAAATCTAACAGCCCTTGTAGAGGGGTAACCCTACAAAACAAACACTAGACTAAGTGACAACAATGAGGTGTGGCCCACTGTTACCGCAACCACTACCCCCTGCCCTTAATGGAATTCCACTAGTGGGAGGAATCTTGGTATATAGGTCACCTAAGAGATATTTTAGGTTTACAAGTATAAGCCTTAAGGTGACACAAAAGCACTTCTATGGGATGACACAACTTAGGAACAAGGCTCAAGCAGTGAAGAAGAGACAATTTGCATCCCTTTGAAATGCCAAATTGGGGCACACTAGAACTAGGTTTGATAAATAGCGTGGAAAATGGAATGACCCAAGGTCAAGGTACCGAGAAAAGGCTTCCAACAATGAATTATAGCAAGACAATGGTTCAGGAAACCTTCAAGAACCTACAGGTTGAAGCTTAAACAAACTAGGGTTTCTCCTCAGGCAAAATAACTAAGGCAAGAGAAATTATGGAGGAAAATGGAGAGAATAGCCACCAAAAGGGAATGATTCTGAGGCAACCACTCAACCCTTGATGTTGAATCCTTCCAAACCCTAGAGTTTCTCACATAGCCAATTTCACACTAAGCCTTAGATGAGGCCGCTTAGCATTAAGAAGCTTGAAAATAGAGAGTGGATAAATTGATGGATAAGATAAATGTTGATAACCTTTTAGACAAGGCCAGTGCCTAATCCTTGGGTGGATCGAGTCTATGGATAATTTAGCTAATTGTTGCAAAGGAGTAAGGACATTTTGATTCCCTAGCATCAAAACCCTAACTATTACCTTTGTGAGGGATCAATAGTCACTTGGGAGAGATAATTCAAAGTTCACCCAAGGGGAATACCATTCACATGTTATTTATGAGTAATGCATGCAATAATGACATCTAGATTCTAAGCAATTGATTTTCAACAAATTAGGGCACAATAGAAATCCTCTAGATTACCAATATATTCCATACAGAGGATAAATTGATGGATAAGATAAATGTTGATCACTTTTTAGACAAGGCCAGTGCCTAATCCTTGGGTGGATGCAATTTATGGATACTTTAGCTCAAAGGAGTAGGGATATTTTGACGCCCTAGCATCAAAACCCTAACTATTACCATTGTGAGGGATCAATAGTCAATTAGGAGAGCTAATTCAAAGTTCATAAGGGGAATACCATTCAAATGATATTTATGAGTAATGCATGCAATAATGACATCTAGATTCTACGCAATGATTTCCAACAAATTAGGGCACAATAGAAAAACCCTAGCTTACCAATATATTCCGTACATTAGACAAAAGAAAAAATTTATCAAGTACAAGGCTTACTTACAAGATAACGTGCGTGAATAATCCTTTCATTAATCCAAGATAACTTCTCCAAGGACAAGAATATAGCTCTAATACAAAATTGCTCCATAGATCACATCTCTCCACAAGTACAATAAGGCCGAAATTTTCCTAAGGAGGTCGAAAGAGTCGAAGTGATGATGATGAATAACAACGATCCTTTCCTCCAATTACATGAGGATGAGTTCTAATTATTAGCCTACAAGCCCCTAATAACAAGTAAAACCAGAAAAATGCCTTGGGTTACAAGCCAACCCACTAGTTGTCAACATAAATGCTAAGAAAATCCCACACGTATGAGCCATGATACCTCTAGGGCTGACGTCATCCATAAAGAACGCTCCAAATGCCATGTGTTGGTGCTACAAGGTGCCAAATGTGGTGTAGTAGCATCTAAAAATCCAAATTTGAAAGTTGGCCCTCAAATTCTCATCAATGGCTCTCTGTGGTCCCAAAATCTAGTTGGGGCACTACAAAGGGGTCACCATAGTCCAACTACTCATAATGCCCAACTCTACTCCAACATTGAGGGATTTCCAGGTGATACTAGCCCTCCCAAGTCTCTGAAGGTGAGACCATCCTCATCTAGGACAATTGTATGTCAGGAATAGAAGAAAGGATCCTCTCTTGCATCTTGAATATGGAATAATCAATGATCAAGCCCAACAATTTCTGCTCAAGAGCTATCTCAGGCATAAACCTCTCATTGATGACCTCAAGGACATGTTGGGAGTGATATGATGAGAGAGATGGTTGGCAGAAAAGATCTTGACATATAGGCTACTCGTCACACCAATCAAATTCAAAAGGGTCGATCAATGCTACTTCATCATGTTCAAAATTTATGGGACCTGAATATGACAGGAGGACACCAATGGGGAGACTTAAGGATGGCTCGAATACATCATCAATCATATCTTCCTGATTAAATGGAGGCAAGGAAAGACAAGGTTAGTGTTAACATCATCATCAAATCTTAGATTAGATCGTTGTCAAAATGACAACTACTCATATCTCACTTTCGTTCTATATGCAGAAAATCACAAATGTTAACTTCCTGGGAATTAACGGGATCACCCTTTTCAAGGTCTTCATAAAACGCATCATCAAACTCAACATTTGTGAAAAGGGTGGAGCTCGCCTCAACTTTACTTTTCAAAGTGTCATCTTCAATATGATCCTCACCATGCTCCCTTCCTGGATTATCTTCAAGTTCACTTTCAATGAGTTCATCTTGATAATTCAGAAAGTGCTTTTATTTTTGCTCATGGCATTCTTGCTCATCACAACCCTGATCTCTTTGATTAACAAAAGGATTAAAATGATCAAGGGCGATATTTTCTCTAGGAAGGTAATGATCTTCTTCGACTTCCTCAAGATAATTGAGGAGATGCTCTTCTTGGAGAGCTATGGTCGAATTTTGAAAAACGATTTCAAAATGACACATCGATCCCCAATATTTAAGAAACTCTTCAATGAATACCTTAATGGAAGGGATGCTCTTAGCTCTACAAGAACTTGTAAGTCAGTTTCTTCGATCATCCCCCAAGGAATTAATGAAAAAACTCATGAGAGCATCCTCATGAACCATGTTGATCTTTGAAGTATACTTGATAAATTTGAAAACCTAATCCATAGCTGAAGAAGGATCACCAATGAATTTTGGGACATTTGTAATAGAACTTGTATCCCATCAATTTCGATATCCCGGAATTTCCTTGACATCCAAAGTAGGGAACATCTCATGCAGATTCCAAGGAGCCATCGCCTTGAGTCTTTCATAGCAACCAAATGGGGAGTCACCAGGGTAGTGTTGCACGAAGCGAGGACGTTTTTTGGAAGCGAAGTGTCGAAAGCATCATTTTCCAAAAATCGCCAGAACTGAAGCGTCTTAGAAGCGCATATATATATATATATAAACATCCAAAATACCAAATTAGTTGTAGAAGATATGAAAACATGCATATTTGTACATTAATCAAGATAGATATAGCATCCATTGTACATCAATGATTAATTATTCCAGCATCAACCATCTAGAATCTAGATTCCTCTCCTCTCCTCGTATCTAGCCTTTGCCTCTACTTCTATTCTCTAGGGATATTAGTCAACATTGCCCAATTTTGATCAAACGGCCTAATCCGAGCCTTATAATATGGTAGAGAAAGCTTAACATGCATGATCAATGATTTTGACTTGAGTGAAGGGTACATTTTTGCTAAGGCCATGACAAAGGAGTTCAACAATCAACACCACCAACAGTGGGGTACATATAGGGCTTGGTGCTCTTGATTAAATTCTAATTGCATACCCTCATACAGATATAATCTAATGAAATGCCACAATCCCAATGATCCTGAAATCCTGAAAACCATTAAGCATGTTGAATTCTGAATGGGATATGAAATTCTATTTTCTCCATATTTAGTCTGATGAGGTTGGAACTACTCTCAAGCATCCTGAGTCATTTCATGGTAATGTTAAAAATTTTAGTAAATGAAAATGAAAAATAGAGAATGTCACTTTAAGAATTTAACATTACCAATAGGGAGCATCTAGGAAGCGTCTAGGGAGCATCAAGGGGCACCTTCGCAGTATTTGAGAAGCATATTTCCTCACATAACTATTTGAAACTTCCGAAAAAAAAAGCCCACGGAACTGTCTAAACGATTTTTGGAATCATGTCGGAACTGTGGTTCGGGCCTATAGAACTGCGATTCGGGCCCGTCATGTTTCAAAAGGGCTAGGAACCATGAAATTTTGGCTGAACCACAGTTCTGTCAGAGGATCAATGGCAGACTCATCCGGAACATAAATCCTCCTCCATAAACGCGGAGGGGGGAGGGGGGGGACGATTCCTGCAACACTAGCCGTAGGGTAAGCCAAGTAGAGATAAGTTTGGTAAGTCAGATGAGTGAGTTAGGGATTGAAAATTAGTTTAGGTTTTGATATTTGTTGTGTATTTTTCTCTTCAGTTTTAACTTTTTTATTATAATTTATTTTAAATCTTTTTAAATTTCAATGGTTAGTAAGTAGACAAAATTGACGGGGACACGTCACCCCTTAAAAGGGGTGCTTATAGGCTTGGTGCATTTGATTAAATGCTAGTTCCAGACCCTTATACATTATAGAATTCAATGGAAACATTGCAATCCCCCGAAATCTTGGACACTGCTAAGTCTGATGGATTTTGAGTGGGATCTAAAATTCTACATTCTCCACATGAAATCCAATGAGGTTAGAACCACTCTCAAACATCCGAAGTCAATTAATGGTAATGTTAAAAATTTACGTAAAAGGATGAAAATGAAAGATAAAGGAGAATATCACTTTTACTTTAAGGCTTTAACATTAGCATTAATTACATAGCATTAGTAGGGCCTTAGGGTTGAATATTAAGCTTCCCCACTCATAAATTATTGTTTTCAAGCAAAATTAAGAGGGGGCACCTAGCCATTTCTGAGGGGGATGCCCTCAAGCTCCCCTCTTAGGGAAACACATCCCACACACTGGGGAAACGTTTCCAAACTAAATTATTGTTTTCAAGCAAACTTAAGAGGGGGCACCTAGCCCTTTGTGAGGGGGATGCCCACAAGCTCCCCTTTTAGGGAAACACATCCGACGCATTGGGGAAATGTTTTCCCAAAAGGGGGATGTGTGGAAACATTTCCCTAGGTGTCCCCCCGTCCCAGGTGCATGGGAAGCGTGAGGTGCGTGCACCCCACCTGAGGAGACGTGTCCCCATGAAACAACGCAAAATTTTATCAAGTACAAGACTTTCCTACAAGATAACATGCATGAATAATCCTTTCATTGATCCAAGATAACTTCTCCAAAGACAAGAATATAGCTCCAGTACAAAAATTGCTCCATAGATCACATCTTTCCACAAGTATAACGAGGCCAAAATTTTCCTAAGGAAGCCGAAATAGTCGAAGTGATGATGATGAATAAAAATGACCTCTCCTCTATTTATATGAGGAGGATGAGTTATAATTATTAGCCTACATGCCCCTAATAACAAGTAAAATAACAAAAATTCCTTAGATTACAAGTCAACCCACTAGCTCTCAACATAAATGCTAAGAAAATCCCACACATGTGAGCCATGAGGACTCTAGTGTTGACATCATCCATAAAGAAGGCTCCAAATTCCATGTGTTTGTGATACATGGTACCAAATGTGGTGTAGTAGCATCTAAAAATCAAGATTTAAGGGTTGGCCATCAAATTCTCATCAATAGTTCTTTGTGGTCCCAAAATCCAGTCGGGGCACCATAAGGGACCTCCATGGGTCTCCAACTGCTAATAATTCCCAACTCTGCTCCAACGTTGAGGGCTTTCCAGGCGATACTAGCCCTCCAAATTCTCTGAAGGTTAGACCATGCTCATCTGGGACATGAATCTACGGACATGATAGGTCTAGGTGTGTCATCCTGAATAATCATCAAATGTAGCACAGGTGGAAAGACATCATGTGTTCAAGAGGTGTCCATGGTCAGATGTAATGTGATACTACTGCTTGGAGGCCCAAGGCTCTCAATGCTTCACCTATGAGGGCCAATATATTTCTCAAACGGCTTAGGTACCTGTGGGTAAGGTGCCCAATACATGGATTGTTGAACCACCTAACAATCACAACAAAGAGTCTAGTGAAAGCAATCAGTCATTAGGGACAATAATCATTATTGTATCTAAGTGAGCCATGCTTGAATGTAATGGGCTATTTAATACTTCAAATAGGGACTCCCTTCCAAAATCAGGGCCTTGAAATAATAATGTTGTTTTCTCCCTAGGTAGGAGTGGCTAATGCACAACCCTATTAGGTGTTTCCAACCCCTAAGGGGAAATAACATTTCCTCAATCCACCCTTCAATTGATAGTTGTTAGTGAATATAATAATGATGGTACAGAGGGGAGAAGACTTCATGCCCAATTTCCATGGTCAAAGGGGCCACATCCTGAGTGTATAGATGTGAGGAGGGAGCAATCGTGGATGCATGAATTACCAACTTGGCCTTTGTTTTTCCACCCTTCTTGTGCACCTTTTACTTTTTCTTGATTCTTTCCTTGTATTAATACTCATAGCTCAAGGGTTAGAGTTTACTTTGAATGATATAGAAGTTAATTACCCCTTAATGATGAGTCAGTTCATCGCTCATCAGGGTTGGGACATGCACAGGTTCCTGTTACTGCTCAAACTAGCAAGGGTCCTAAGAGGGGATCCTATCAAGCAACTACTAGATCAAGTGGCAACAATGTAGTGATAGCCCATTGTCACCTCAGCTAAAGCTCCCTACTCTTTACAGACATTCACCGATGGGAGGAGTCTCGATATTAGAGGAATCACGAGGATAAATGGATCAATGATAGGAGGTGGAGTGATTCCAAAATCCTATTCACAAGGGAGGCTCATATAATTGGCTTGCTTGCTTTGGAAGCAAGGTGATTGGCTCCCTAAGAAGGGCTAAGGGGATACCTAGACCTAGGTTTGGAGAATATCCCTTCACAAGAGGTATCCTAGACCTAAGGATCCCAAAGGAGAAATGGTTTCTATGCAATCCTTGTGGAATTTGAGTCACAAAGTTGTGGGACCACAAAGAACCCAAGTAGGCCCAAACTAGGTCAAGGATGCAGAATTGATCAACAAAAGATAGACTTGACCAGGTTAGGGGGAAGAATAGGTTCAAAGGAGAAATTTCTTTTGGAATTTAAGTGCAATGATCCAAATGAAGACACTAACCCAAAGGAACCTAGGGGGAAGAACGGTATTCGAGCTAGGGCTTGGAATATCTTGGGATTTCACTGTCGAATTGAGCTCAAAATTGGAGGACCCCTCAAGAAGACCCTAGCGCAGTAGTTGACCAATTTTCAAGGATTTTCAATGGCTAGAAATGATTTTAGGTGATGTCCTCAGAGGCCTACTGGGTTATGGCTTAGAAAAGAAGGAAGGAGGTGAAAAAGAGTTTTCCTTTTGCAATCACCTTTGGAACTATTGGGAGAATGGAGTCAATGCAAATCAATGTTTAAAGATGTCTTATACCCAATCAAGGAGTCTCCTAGCAACTTTGAATAGCCCTAGAGGAAGCAAATAGGTCACTAGGAAAGTTTATGCTTCTTTGATGCTGCAATTGATGACTTATCGAGGTAATAATAAACAATTATATACCTCTAGGACATTTGTTCACCATACTTTTGCATGAAACATATGAAAATCCCTCACAAAGACAAGTTTTAACAAATTCGCATTTCTTAAAGGCAGCTACACCAGCTTCATGACCGAAAACATTCATACATTACACAAGTGACAACACATGAAAATGACACTTACAAGTATAGCGAAAATCCTCCAATCATCAATGTGAAAAAATATTGAAGCTCCAAGACAAAAGATAAGCTTTCCAAACATCGAAATGCATTTAGAAATCCAATTCATCCATCAAAGAGGCTAGCTAAAATTCTCAAGAGATAGTTCAATCCAAAAATGTGATGATAGAAATAAATGAGCCTCTCATCAACTTATACAATCCATAAGGGGGTTCGAATAGCCTAATTAGCCTATAATGCCCCAAATAATAAAATAATATACAATAATCACACGACTTGGTGACAAGCCCGCCAAGATGGATAAATAATGCAAAGATAAAGCCTCTCAAGAGGGAAAAATAGTAAAAACATTGAGTCGTTGGGCCATTGAGGAGGCCTAGTGGACTCCAAAGTGTGCGAATGTGAGAGAATAGGCTCCAAACATAGTGATCAAGGGGATGGCCCCTTGATTGTTGATTTGGGATAGCATCGGATGTGCTCTAAGTCTCAAATTTTCTGAAAGACTTAGACACGAGTATTCCAGATAACCCGAAAATCGTTTGGGGATATTCCACCAGGAGACAATTTTATTTAATAAATTAATTATTTTTAATGAGACCCTAAGTCTAAACTTAGGAAATTAAAATAATTAATGGGTATTAATCTAAACTGTGGGTGTAATTTCTAGAAGAAGACGAGGATCAAGCCAAAATTATCTTAGCCATTGATTAGCTTCTAATCTAGGTCGTTGAATGTCAACGAGAAGATTATTTAAGGAAGGCTTGAGGGCCATTTGGAAACACACACAGAGGATGAAGAGATCGATTTCTTTAGTGAGCAGTGCTTAGGGAGAAACTTCGATCGAGAGATCTTTTGCAGAGGGGCAGAGATAGGATCCGAAATGAAATCTTTCTCGGACAAAGAATCACCAGCAGAGAGGACAGAGAGAGATCCAGCTATTCCAGCACAGAGCCACGCAGGGCTACGCAGAGGCTGCGCAAAGGGCAAGAGGAAATCCGAAGAATTTGCTAAATAATCGATTTTAGAAGTCGGGAGTCGAGGTGTCAGACCGGGAGGCAGAGATCGAAGATTCTGGGGAGCAAATCGATCCACAAACTGAGTGACACAATGCCCAGGACGGTTGACACTGGGACTGTGCAAAGGCTTTCAAAGGCAGCTCATTCAGTGGTCGGATCAACCGGGATTCCAGTGATAGTGTGAGGTAACCTCACTAATCTTTCTGTCAACAATATTCTTTGTAACTGAATTGTCAGGAGAGGCATTCAGAGATGTATTTAGATATTACTACTGCATAATAATAAACCCTCAGATCTATTGCACTGGTTTTCTCACATTGGGTTTTTCCGGGGATGCTTGTCCAAAAACAACGGTGTCCTATATGATGTTTTTCTTTCTTTGCTCAGTTTCTTGTTTTTGCATATTTAATTAATTAAGTGAAGGCTACAGTAGTAATTCGCTTAATTATTTACAATAGAACACCGTAAATAACTTGTTCATTTAAATAACAAGTAGGTGAAGTAATTTCAGTTGGTTGCAGTAGGATTCCGGACTTAGAATTTTCACATGGTATCAGAGCGTTGCAGGTGAAACAAGAAGAGAAGAGCCAGCACCGGGCATGAGGTTGAATAGCTGCAGGAGGTAGCAGTTCGAATCCTCAGAGGGATTGCACAGTTCAGGCCAGGAGGGCTGAATTTTTTAGGAAAGTCTCTCTCTGAGTGAGTCAACAGAGAGGAAGGGCTTCTAGATCGAAGTTTTGTCGCAGCAGAGGGAGCAGCACAGAGCCTCAGCATTGAAGAAAGTGTTGGTGGGACGCAGTATTTGTTGTTTTTTGGGTAGCATCGGATGTGCTCTAGCTCTGAAATTTTGTGGAGGGGCTAAAACACATGAGATCTCCAAGACCCAAAAATCGTTTGGAGAAATTCCACCTGGAGTGAAAGTTATTCAAATAATTAATTATTTTAAATGGAGCCTAAGTTAAAACTTATGGAATTTAAATAATTAAAGTGAATTAATTTAAACATGTGGGTGAGAAGCTTCTAAGTGACGAGGGTCAAGTCTACTTTAATCTTAGTCATTGATTAAGGATTAGATCACAGCCATTGATTCATCAACAGGAAAAGAATAAAGGAAGGCTTGAGGGTCAATTGGAGAACACACACAGAGTCTGAATCTAGAGATCAAATTCTTTTGACGGAGCAGTGCTCGGACGAAGAGCAGATTTGAGTGATTTAGTGCAGCAATGAGGGGCAGAAGCAGTTGTTGGTCAGAGGACCAAGAGTACATTGCAGAGGCAGCGAAGACAACAGAGGGACCAGCACAACCACCAAGAGAGGTGACGCAGGGCTCATGCAGGGGTTGCGCAATGGCTCCAAGGGGCAGTCTAGAAATTGCTGGAGATCGGGGTTTCTAAGCCGGCAGGGCTGAAACTCGATTTTCTGAGAGGCAGATCAGCGCAGAGAAGAGGTGACGCAGTCTTTAGCTAGACCCATGCAGGCTTACACATCTACTGCGCAGAGGCAACTGGGGTTTCACCAGTTTTTGATCAAGATCAGCTAGGACTTGCAGAGTGAGGTAAAACTCACGATTTTTATGTCTGCCAAGGATATATTCTGTTGGGTGAGCCGGTTTATGGCACCCTAGATGTACTCAGATTACTGCTGCTTAATAATATAAACCCTCAGAACTGGTGCACCGATTTTCCCGCATTGAGTTTTTCCAGGGACATTTGTCCAAAAATAAGTGTGTTCTTTGTCTAATTGTCTCATTTATTTTTCAATACTTGATCTGTATAGTTGTGTAGGCCGCAGTGTATTTACATTAATATTTTCTTGATGTATTCAGAAAATGACTTGTTAAATTAATGAAAACAAGTGGGTAATATAAATCAGATTTCTGCAGTAGGATTTCTGTAACTTCGATTCAGAAATTTTCACAATTTTCTGCAAGCAGTTTGTTGTTGGGCAGAAAATCGTCATAAGAAAGAGAAGAAGCACAGTGAGGGAATTTTCTTCCTCGGGGAATTCCTAGCCGAGGAATTCCATTTTTCGAGAGCTGAGCAGCAGATTTGGGTGGCAAATCTACCATCTCCAGCAAGGAGTGCGTAATCCAGTCTAGTGTTGTGTAGAGGAGAAAGAGAGGGAGCCATATTGGACATTTTCTAGACGGCAGAGATGGCAGCTCACGGGCTACGAGATCAGGATCAGTTGGAAGGAGCCTCCAACTACGTGATCTAGAAGGCGAGAATTAAATGCCTTCTAGATGAATACGATCTCAGGGCTTTCATGGAGAGTACGGTAGTTGTGCCTGCAAATCCAAATATGTTGAAGAAGTACAAGGTTGAGATGGCGAAGGTTAAGAGGCTGGTCTTATATGGAGTCAAGGATCACATAGTGTCCCACATAGCCAGCAAGGACACAGCTAGGCAGATGTGGGAAGCCTTAGCAACGTTGTACGAAGGATCTTCCAAGCAGCAGAAGATTTACTCAGAGCAAAAACTGAGGCAGACACAAATGCAGAAGGGGGAGTGTATAGATTTGTTTCTCTCAAGGCTTTAGGAAACTCATGATCAGCTGGCAGTCGTGGGGTCCACACCTCAGCCTACTGCGATGGTAAGGCTGGCCCTCAACATAGTCACAAAGGAATGGCAGGTCTTCGTCCAAAGTATTCTGGGCAGAGAGAGACTGTCGAGCTGGGAAGAGATGTGGGCTACTCTTCAGCAACAAGAGCTAAGAAGGGACCTAGTCAAATGTAAACTTGATGGCAGCAGCGACAGTGGGTCGAAGACAAAGGAGGAGGAGGAGAATGCAACCCTTGCATCTAAGGGGCAGCAAGAGCAACAGAGACGGAAGAAGGACGTCTCGAGATTAAATGCTTCAGGTGTGGTGAATTCGGTCACTACGCAACGCAATGTCCTCTCAAGAAGAAGGACAAGGATGAGAAGCATGATCCGAAGGTTGCGTCCGCAAAGATCGAAGAAGATGAGTATGCCATGAGTGCCCACGCATCTCCAGGAGGGAGATGGGGCAATATTGAACTGTAAGTTCGCAAGAACTTCAGTTGGGCAGGATCCTTGAAGAGCCCACCTCTTGAATCACGACCTTGCTACGGGAGCCCAAGATCAGTAGTAGCGGGCTAGAGTAGTTTCAGTTGGTGCAAAGGAGTGTTGGAGCTACAGATGCAGTAGCTATAGCGCTAAATTTGAGCAGTGCAGTGCAGAGAGGCACAGTGCAGTAGTAGCAGCAATGTAATAGCTTCAGAGGGACAACGTGGGACTAGGAGCAATAAGAGCTTCAGCATCGAGATGTATCCATACTAAACAATTGTTCAAATTAGGATGTTTTTCAGTTGCTTCTCTCAGCAACTGAGTTGCAGTGCAGAGTTAGCAATGGCAGTGCTAACAACAGCACAGATGCAAAACTTGAGAGGGAGTTGTAGTACGGATGTAGTGTTGACATGGCAATGTTAGCAGCAACAGTGCAGTAGTTGGTGGACAGCATGTCAGACATCAACAACGCAAAGGGAGATGCTTCAAAGTCAAAGCAGTATGCAGCAAGGTGTATTGGTAGAGCACATTCCTCGCTAAGAGGGAGTGTTGATTTGGGGTGGCATCGGATGTGCTCTAAGTCTCTTTGTGGAGAGGCTTAGACACATGTATTCCAAATAACCCAAAAATATTTTGGGGAAATTCCACCTGGAAACAATTTTATTTAATAAATTAATTATTTTTAATGAGACCCTATGTCTAAACTTAGGAAATTAAAATAATTAATGGTATTAATCTAAATTGTGGGTGTAACTTCTAGAAGAAGACGAGCATCAAGCCAAAATGATCTTAGCCATTGATTAGCTTTTAATCTTGGTCGTTGAATGTCAACGAGAAGATTATTGAAGGAAGGCTTGAGGGCCATTTGGAAACACACCGAGAGGATCAAGAGATTGATTCTTTAGTGAGCAGTGCTCAGGGAGAAACTTCGATTAAGAGATCTTTGGAAGAGAGGGGAAGAGATAGTATCCGAAGAGAAATCTTTCTCGGTCGGAGAATCATCGGCAAAGAGGGCAGAGAGAGATCCAGTTGTTCCAGCGCAAAGCCAGAGAGGCTAACACAGAGCCACGCAGGGCTACGTAGAGGTTGCATAGAGGTCAAGAGGAAATCTGAAGAATTTGCTGAAGAATCGAGTTCAGAAGTTGGGAGCCGAGTTGTGAGACCGGGAGGCAGAGATCGAAGATTCTGGGGAGCAGATATATCCACAAACTGAGTGACGCAGTGCCCAGGAGGGTTGACGCTAGGACTGCGCAGAGTCTGTCAAAGGCAGCTCATTCAGTGGCTGGATCAGTCAGGATTTCTAGTGATAGTGTGAGGTAACCTCACTAATCTTTCTGTTAGTGATATTCTCTTTAACTGAATTGTTGGGAGAGGCATTTAGAGATGTATTCAGATATTACTACTGCATAATAATAAAACCCTCTGATCTGCTGCACCGGTTTTCCCACATTGGGTTTTTCCAGGGACGTTTGTCCAAAAACAACGGTGTCTTGTGTGATGTTTTTCTTTTTTTGCTCAGTTTCTTGTTTTGGCACATTAATTAATTAAGTGAAGGTTGCAGTAGTAATTTGCTTTTGTATTTACAGTAGAACACCGTAAATAACTTGTTCATTTAAATAACAAGTAGGTGAAGTAATTTCAGTTGGCTGTAGTAGGATTTCGAACTTGGAATTTTCACATTGATATCCAAGCAAATCCAATGTAGTGTCCCCTAATGGGTGTGGGCCACAATGACATCCTCATGGGTCTCCAAGTGGATTGATAATGAGTGCATACCATCTGTAGGGCTAGAATGATGACACCTTTATCTCCCATGGTGAGACACGTCCTCATTTGGGCACCGGAACATCTGCCAAGTGTGTGGTGCAAGTGTGAAGCCGGTTGGGCATGGTGATCCAGATACATCATCCTCATCCAAAAGGAGGAACACGAGCAATCAATGAGTTGTGTTGAGGGATCCATGAAGTGGCAATTTTCTCTCTACTATGGTGGAGGTCCATGGCTCTCAATGCTCACCCTACAAGTGCCAATATGACCCTCTAGAGGGCTTGGACACCGTATAGGGAGACCAAACCCCAAATGGAGACCCACCTGCAATCCTACATAAGATCCAATGTGTCTCCTCGCCTTCCAGTACAACAAGTCATTAGAATAATTGAGTAAAAGAGCTTAAAAATCATGGAAAAGAAGTGGACACTTCATAGTGGAATATCCTTCCATAGTGGGCTTTAGCATGTATAGGTGTATCCAAGCTCAATAAAAGGGTTAACCAAGGGACTCTATTAGGTGGTTTTAGCCTTTAAAGGGGGTGACATGTCCATGGTACATCCATCAAGTGGTGGGTGGCATGTGATAAAATGATGGAACGGAGTGGGGATCAGGGGAAGGCTCCAAGCCACATGCCATAGTACAAGGGTAGCTATAATAGGGCAAGCCCACACTTGGTATATGAGTGTAGGAGGGAGCAATCGTGGTACATGAGTTACCCCGACCTTTGTTTTTCCACCCTTCTTCATATGTCTTTTTCCTTTGATTGATTTTTCTTCATAACTGCTCTGGGCTCTAGGGGATGATAACATGCTGTGTAGGGTATAGTAGTGGATACCCTCTTAAAGTGGGACAACTCATCGCCCACCAGGGGTTGGGACAATCATGGGTTCCTTGATGATGGAGGGGGCTCATATAGGGCCAATAGGAACAGGGGTGATGGCCATAGATAAGGGTTACGGCTCCTGTTTAGCTTTTGACCACGTGCTAAATTTGTATGTCCCGACCATATTTTTCATTTTATGGTACATTTCTTGTGAAAAATCCTAAATCTGGATTCCAACCGCAACAAATCTGAATTACTTCTCCTATTATTTTTCTTAATTATTTCATTACAGTGAAATATTGAAGTAATTACTGAAGCAGTCTACACAAATAATGTTGCGGAATAAATCTAAGTGTTGAAACAAACTGAACAAAATACAATGAAAAACATCCACATTTGACACAGTTATTTTTGGACTAAGTCCCTGGAAAAACCTATTTTTCATTTTATGGTACATTTCTTGTGAAAAATCCTAAATCTGGATTCCAACCGCAACAAATCTGAATTACTTCTCCTATTATTTTTCTTAATTATTTCATTACAGTGAAATATTGAAGTAATTACTGAAGCAGTCTACACAAATAATGTTGCGGAATAAATCTAAGTGTTGAAACAAACTGAACAAAATACAATGAAAAACATCCACATTTGACACAGTTATTTTTGGACTAAGTCCCTGGAAAAACCAACTCGGGAAAATCGGTGCAGCAGATCTGAGGGTTTTATATTATTAAGCAGCAGAATCTTGAGTACAACTAGGGTGCCAATATCCAGCTCACCCTTCAGAGAAAATCTCGACAACAAAAGAAATGTGAGATATACCTCACACTACAAGTCCCCGGCTAATCTAAACAGTGCTGGTGAAGCCCCTCACTGCCTCTTCGTGATGCCTACGCTGCAACTATGTAAGCCTGCGTGGGCAAGTTGAAGAACTGTCACCTCTCCTCTGCAACTAATCAAGTTGATCTGAAACTGAGTTTTGGCCCCCCTGGCTCAGAAACCCCAGCTTCCAGCTATCTCCGGACTTAATCAAGAAGGCACTGCGTCACTTTTGCGTGATTCCCTTCAGGAACTGCGTCACCCCTCCAGATGACTGCACTACCTCTCTCTGCATTACTGTTGCCTCTCTCTGAAATGTACTCTTGGTCCTCCTAACTAGTTACCGCATCTGCCCCTCTCTAGAACTGATCACTGAATCAAATCACTTAGCAAACCCAGCCCTAGTGATTCGATCTTGATCAAAAAGTTGTGTCTCTCTCACAAGCTCGAAAATGCCAAATGCTCAATATGTTTTCCGTAGGCCCCTCACCTTCTTTCTAATAATCTTTCGTTGACCCTTCAACGGCCAAGATTAAAACATAATCAAGGGCTAAGATTAACTTGGAGGTGATCCATGACTTTATCTAGAAGATTCACACTTAGTTTAATTAATACCCTTTAATTAATCAGTTTCCCTAAGTTTAGACTTAGGAAAACATTAAAAAACGATAAATTAATTTAATTAACCCATCTCTAAGTGGAATTTTCCAAAACCATTTATGGGTATTATGGAATACATGTGTCTTAGTCTATATACAAAGTTACAAGGCTAGAACACATCCGATGCTACCATAAATCAACATTTCTTGTTGAGAGTGGCCAACTTATGCTTTTTCTTTTTTTAACTACATCGGCCTTGAGGGCATCATTCCAAGGACCGACCCAAAGTGTGGACAAGGGGAGGGCAAGGCTAACTCCTTGTGCACCTAGTGGACAAATGTGGACCCAGATGGGAAAAATGATGAATAGGGTTGTAATGAGCGGAGGGGAGTAATGTATATGGTATTGGGACGCGGGACCACGCAACCAAAATCGCCATTGGGGTTTCCCATGTAGTGCCCTCCCTGAAACTTGTTAGCCAATAAAGGAGATCCCACGAGACTAGGATACAAGGTTAACCATGAAAATGGGCAGAGGAGACAAGAGTACCACCTAGTCCCCTCTTTTTGTTGAATCCCCCCACTAATCCATGCCCAAAGTGTCCATGATAAGTAAACAAAAATACCCAACTACACAATGAAAAACCATACCTTCGAGGTTGGAAGGCCCACCTTCAAAAACACGATCATAACTGATGGGCGAGGGAGCACATGGCTGGCTCAAGTGGCGGATAAAATGGCACATTGATCCATTTGGTGGTTGCAAGTGTTGATGGTTGCCTGCTAAGGACCATTTAGGAGAAATGTTTCTCCTATGGGTATCACCCACAAAGTGGTGGGTAACAGTTCCTTTTTAAGATGTAATGGAGCAACATGTGCTCAGGAACCAGGTGATGGCCATACAAGTGAGGTAGAGCTCATGTTAAGCTTTTACCCTCGTGCTAATGTGTATGTCCCTGGCCATCTTTTGCATTTTGATATTCTTTATTTTGATTTATTTGTGGTCGTGATATGCTTTTTCCTTTTCTCTTAGCTACATCGACCTCCCAGGGCAAATTTTTCGAGCCCTACACAGGTATGAGGATGTATGGGTGTCAAATTCCAAAAAATAAATGGTTAGTTGGACCCAAAGAATGGATGTGGGTAAGGACTTGTAATGTATGATGGAAATTGTAAAGTATGATATAGGGATAGATCGAACTATGTTATCTCAATCAGGGCTTTCTAAGTAGTGCCCCTCCTATACCCTTTGCACCATTAGGGTAGGTCCAATTGGACTAGAATCGAAGATTAACCACCCATTTAAGGTGAGAGAACAAAATCATGGTCAAAACCCCTCTTTCTTCCAGATCACCCCATAATCCATATCAATGTTGCACAACTCATACTCGTATAAGACTCAAGCACAAAAAAGAAACTAATGACATTTCCAATCCTTATAAGTTATAAAACCACAATATATGCAATAATTCATAACATCGTCTCATAGCTATGACAGTACAACATAACATATTTGGTTTTTGTAAACAAAAAATTTAGATAATGAATAAGAAAAGGAATCATGATTCCATAGTCAAAATAACAAATGGCAGCAAGTTAAAAATTCAAATGCATGCCATAAATGATAAGTCATAGTCTCATAACAATCTTGAGTTTCATGCACGACTACACCTAGAATAAGCCCTTGAGGAGCTAGTGCCAACATCGGAAGATGAAGGAACTATGAGGCTAGTGTATTTGGAGTTTCCATTTGAGATGGAAAACTAGAGAGATCATTAGTCTCTTCATCAAGCAAACTCAAATAAGGGGACTCCTCCACAACCCAATCAGACTCTAAATCAATACTATACACCAATAAAATTGGATCTCAATCCTTTGGTTGCAGATGTTTTGTGAGCATTCGAAGGTTGCATTAGATGAAAACCAACTTCTCCAACCTCTCATGCTCCAACTTGTTTCTCTTTTTGTTGTGGAGTCAGTCAGCTCCTTCAATCAAGACTCAACATCATTGAATGTGTTAATTTTGGACGACTAGGTCCAAACTCCATGTTGCACTGCTCATATGACAGTGGTCATATTTTTGTTGGATTCCTCTTTCAGAGAGGTGCAAGATTGATCTAAAGATCATCCTGGTTGGATGAGCAAAACATATATTTTGAATTTATTTTCCACTCGTGTACAAGGTTGGCTAGATTTGTAATGTAGACTCACATGCCGAATAGATGTGTCACACACCCTCACTGATGGATATAAATTGGACAGACTTGGAGGTCATTTTCATCATCAACTCATAACACATATCTCATTATGATCTGATTGGTTTGTTAGCCTTTGGAGGCCTTCTTCCCTTCACACATGCGGAGCTAGAGGAGCTCTTTTCTGCAGATTTGTTTATGGCTTGTTGCTGCAGCGTTGACCGTGGTCAACCCTTGGTCGTTTGACCTCAAAACTCTGCCAAAATTACGATCTTGAGAGGTCATACTATTGGGCACTAAAATCGAGGAAATCAGAGATGTTTGACCAAAGCCCTAATCTGCAGCATTGACTTTCTGTTGTTGTCCTGCGTTGACTTTGGGTTGACCAGCGTTGACTTGTGATGAGTTGTCTTTGAGGGTTGTGGGTGTGACCCTTGGAGGATTGGCTAACCAAGAAAGACTTTACTAGTTGAAGCATTATGTTGACTACCATAACACACAATATCTCATATCTTTGTTGGACAAAAGGAATTGTAAATCTGATCTATATTATTGGCTTGTCTTTTGTTGATCTATTATTGTGTTCTATCAGCATTTTACTTTCATGTTTATGTGATTGCTATTTTGTATCGGGCCTAAGAAAGATTGAAGTAAAATTGCATCAAGCATAGAACACCATGGTTATCTAAATTTAACATGGTATCGAAGCTGAGGTGAAGACAAAGTCCAAGCTAGTGTTAGAAGCAGCCACTGAAGGAAGGAATCCTATCAAGGACAAATGGCCTCCTCAACCTACAAGGGTTTCAATGTTGATGATAAATTGACTGATAAGTTTGATTGTCATGCATGGAAGATGTCCTTGGATTTGGTACTTGAATATCAATATGTCATGGACTATGTGCACGGGAAGATTCAAGAGCCTCCATCAAATGCAGCAGCTGCCACAAAGACAAAATATAGAAAGGGGGAAATCAAAGCAAAGATGATTATCCGGGATTCTATTCATAAGCACTCGGTTGATTACAATTCTGAGGTGAACACATCTAAAGGGATGTATGATAAGCTGGTGAGCATGTTCAGGGCTAGCAACGCTAATAAAATCCTTTTCTTCAAGAAACAATTGAAGAATATCAAGAAGGGAAAGGATGAATCTATTCCATCCTATTTTATGAGGCTCACTGAAATCGGGAATAACATCCTAGCTATTGGGGAAGAAATATCTGATCGAGAGATGATTCTTATTGCACTTGGAGGTCTCCCCCATGATTGGTATGTATTCAATACCACTATTCTTAATAATAATGTGATTCATGATTTTGATGAAATATTGACGAGATGCACTCAAGAGGAAACAAGAATGATGGAGTATGCCTCTAATGGAAATGGAAGTGACCTTACTGCCTTCGTCGCTCATGCAAAGAACAAAAAAAATGGTGGCCCGAGAAATCAAAACCATGGAAGAGCGGGGCCCAAAGGAAGGAAGGGAAGATGTTACACTTGTAACAAGATTGGTCACTATGCAAGAGAGTGCCCTAACAGAAGGGACTCTCCCAGGGATGATGACAACAACAACTCGAGAGGGAATGGCAATCAAAGGAACAACAGGTTCAAAGGAAAAAGGAAGGCTCCCTCTGATCGTAGTGGAAATGGGCAATCTTTCAAGAGGTCAAGAAATTCTAGGTACGATGAGTCTAATGTTGTTGATAATAAGAGAAATGAATTTATTCTTGTATCTGCCCTCTCTGCTGCATCTCCACCCGACACCCTAGATGTCTGGTTGATTGATAGTGGTACTTCAAGGCACCTCACTGGTTACACAGAAGCCCTCTCTAATTTGATTGAGAAGGGTACAAATCTGAAAATTATCCTTGGAGATAATGCCACCTATCCCGTGAAAGGCACAGGGACTGTGACCCTCCATCTATCTCAAGGTCAAGTCCTCCAATTAAAGATGTGTTGTACACAGTGTTGCGAACATCTTGATAACATCCCGATTTTATCTCAAAATCACGATTTTTTGGCCTAGCCAATGTTTGCCGATTTTTAAA
This sequence comes from Pinus albicaulis, assembly GCA_034641835.2. NCBI lineage: Eukaryota > Viridiplantae > Streptophyta > Pinopsida > Pinales > Pinaceae > Pinus > Pinus albicaulis. Next base: position 1,267,273,133 of record CM076581.1, read on the forward strand.
AATATTTTTATGGTATCTTAATTTTGCCGATGTTTGCCGATGTTCACCGATATTTTCCCGATTTTTACGATTTTTTGGTTTTCCGGACCCTTGCCGATTTTATCCCGATGCCGATGTTCACAACATTGGTTGTACGTACCTGATTTGAAGAAGAACCTTGTGTCCATTTCGGCAATGGAAGACAAAGGGTTCAAGGTGGCATTCGTTGATGGAAAGGTACGTATCTGGGAGAAGAACTTCAAGGAAGCTCTTTCTATTAGTTTTAGAGTTGATACACTCTACCAAGTTGGAGGAAGTCGATTGGGGGCTATGTCATGTGATGCAACTCTTCAAATAGAGTTATGGCACCGAAGGTTTGCACGCCTTCATTATAAAGCCCTTCCCGAAGCAAGGAAGGTGGTGACAGGGATGCCCGAATTTAGAGATGATCATGAAGGTATTTGTCAGGGTTGTGCTGAAGGAAAGAATACAAGAGGACCATTCTCCTCAAGTGTCACAAAAACAACTGATATCTTACAGTTGATACATTCTGACTTGTCTGGTATGCTGCCCATGACATCCTTGGGAGGATCTTCCTATTACATGACTTTTACAGATGACTTCTCCCGCAAGACCTGGATATATTTTTTGAAGAAGGACAAAGCATTCAAATGGTTCTGTACCTTCAAGGCCTTGGTGGAAAATCAAATCGAGAAGAGAATCAAATTTTTGAGGACCGAAAATGGGACCGAGTATGAGTCAAATGAGTTTAATGACTTTTGTAGAGAAGTTGGCATTAAGAGGCAGACCACAACTGTGTTCACTCCTAAGAAAAATGGTGTTGCTGAAAGAAAGAACAGGACCATTGTGGAAGCTGCCCACGCCATGCTATGTGACAAGGTCTTCCGAAGTTTCTATGGGGAGAAGCTGTGTACATTCAAAATAGATGTCCGCATTACGCTATCGACTCCAAAACTCCTGAATAAATCTTCTCTGATAAGAAACCTGATGTTTCACATTTTAGAGTTTTTGGTTGTCCTATTTACTTTCATGTGCCGAAAGAAAAGAGAAGCAAGTTGGATGCTTCTAGAAAGAAGGGAATGTTTGTGGGCTACAGTGAAACTTTGAAGGCATATAGAATCTATGTGCCTGGTCAAAGGGAAGCGGAGATATGCCACGATGTCACCTTCGACGAAGATATTGCCCTCAAGAAAGTGAGAAATCTTCCTAGCTCCAAGGAAGACAAAGAAGATGAAGAAGCAAGGAAGCAGGAAGAGTCGAAGGATGACCTGATGCCCGAAGTTGAAGGACCTATGTATCCTATTGATCCTCCTCCTTCAAATAAGAGAAGACCCTCATGGCTCAGGGATACTCTCGTAGATGCCGAGAGACATATTTCCCCAAGGGGGACGTTCCGTGAAAGCAAGAAGCCGAATAGATACCAAGGGTATCTAGCAACCATGGGTACGATAGTACAATCTAAGCCTGGATCATTTGAAGAAGTCGTAAAGCATCAAGTTTGGAAGGATGCTATGCACGAATAATATGAGTCCATTATGAAAAATGATGTCCGGGAAGTGATCCTGAGACCGGAGGATAAATCTGTTGTCACCTCGAAATGGCTCTGTAAGATCAAGCATGGATCTGATGGAAGTGTTGAAAAGTACAAAGCAAGATTTGTTGCCCGAGGCTTCTCTCAAAAAGAAGGCATAGATTATGATGATATATTTGCACCTGTGGCCCGCTATACCAGCATCCGATCTATCATTGCCCTTGCTACAACGCAAGGATGGAGTCTCCATCAGATGGATGTGAAGACCGCTTTTCTGCATGGTTCTATAAAGAAAGAGGTGTATGTGGAGCAACCTTTGGGGTTCGAAGTTCGAGAAAGAGACACCCATGTATGTAGGTTGAAGAAAGCCCTCTATGGGTTGAAGAAAGCCCCCAGGACTTGGTACGAGAGGATAGATAGCTACTTGATGAAGTTGGGCTTCACTCGAAGAAATGTTGATCCGAACCTTTACTTTAAGGTTGATAGAGAAAGGCCTCTCATCCTGATTCTCTATGTGGACGATCTCTTCCTTGTAAAATTTCAGTCCCCACTCTAGTTATCAGTTTTCCCTTATCACTCCATGCATTTAGTTTTAAATCCAAGCATGATAAAAATACTAAAATTTGGAAATGACAATAATTTATAAAAACACAAATTTGGAGATTTTACTACTGCTAGAAAATGTTGAAATAAAACACAGTAAAAATATAACAGCCACACATAGAAAATGACAGTGATTTTCGGTCAATGTGACCATGGAAAAACCCCCTACAACTCTTAGGGAAAACCAGTTTGAGAGATCTTCTTTATTTCTAAAAATATTTTACAGAGAAAACTGAAATACACAGAAAAAATAATTACAACATTCACAAATCCAACATATCTTGATTTTCATGCCAAACTTGCACCTCGAAATTTGTGCCAACAACAAAACAGAAAAACAACAGTAATTAAAAGCATTAAATGTTGTATGGCTGCCTCGATTTTCGTGCCCATAACAACTTGTACGGACTGTATGGATATGTACAGTAGTCCTCGAAATTCGTGCCCAACTCAGCCTCGAATTTTGTGCCTCAGCCTGCTATCTTTTTCTTCCTTGATTTCTGTGATGTACCTTCCTCAAGATGTGTGCCAAATGCTGTTGTACAGATTCTATATTGGGATGTGTGCCAATAAATGTTGTTGTACAGATTTGTTGCCTTGGAATGCATGCCAAGCTGCTGTACGAATTTGTTGCTCTCCTTCACTTCCTCCCTGATCAGAAAATCTCCTTTCTCTCTCTTCTCTTCTCTCTCAAATGCTCATGAAAGACGAAATGATCTTTTCTCTCTTTTCTCCTTTTACCCTAACCCTAAGTGACTTTTGGGGAATCCCTAAATCCAATGGCTAAGATAGCTTTAGATCAAGGGCTGAGAATAAATGTGCATTTAATTCTCACTTTCTATTTTTTAACTCACCCACTTAAATAAAAACCCACTTAGCCTTTTATTTCCATAGTCACTTTTTCACTTTCTAATTTTTCATTGACTTTAATAAAGTCACTTGAAATTTAGAATGTAACTTTATCACTTATAAAGTCACTTTTAAATTAGATTGGCTTTACCACTTATAAAGTCACTTTAGGAGAAGAAGTACAATAAAGTGGACACTTTTCCCTAGGCCAAATATCAAAGCCTTAGGGAAGCACTTGTCCTCTAGTACCCAAAATTTAACACTCCCTCTTACCGAGGAAAGTGTTCCTCACCACTCCCATATTGTCTCTGAAGTAGACATGTTTGCCCCGTGGTAAGGCTTTGGTGAAGATGTCTGCCACCTGCTCATCTGTGGAAATGTACTCAAGCTTGACTACTCCCTTTTGGACATAGTCTCGAATGAAGTGATACTTGATCCCGATATGCTTTGACCTGTCATGAAAAACTGGATTCTCCGTGAGTTTTATGCAACTCTGATTATCACAGTAAATCACAAAAGGTCTCAATGCCTGACCAAATAGACCAAACAACATCTTGCGAAGCCATATGGCCTCACAACTAGCCAAACTAATAGCCATATACTCTACCTCAGTTGAGCTCAATGCAACTGACTGTTGTTTCCAGTTGAACCACGACACAACTGCCGAACCCAACCCAAAACAGCACCCTGAAGTACTCTTCTTGTGTGAAGCACAACCTGCCCAATCTGAATCTATGTACCTTGCTAGTCTCACTCCATCACCCTATCTATAATCAAGACCAAAATCCATAGTACCCTGCAAGTAACGAAGAATGTGTTTTGCAGCCACCCAATGCACTCTCCTAGGCTCACACATGAACTGACTCATAGTGTTAACTGCAAAACATATATTTGGTCCAGTGTTGACCAAATACATCAATGAACCAATCAGTTGTCTGTATAGTGTAGGATCCACCAACTTGGAATTTGAAGCGTGAAGCTTCTTCCAGTTAGAGATCATAAGCGTAGACATGGGTTTGCAGTCCTCTGTGTGAAATCTGCTAAGAATATCCACAATGTACTTCCCCTGTCCCAGGAAGAAATGCCCCTCCTCCTGCCACACCTCCAATCCCAAAAAATAATGCATCAAGCCGATATCCTTCATCTCAAACTATGAAGCAAGATCTCTCTTGCAACCCTCAATGAGTCTCTCAGCTCCAGTGATGACCAAGTCATCAACATACAACACCAAGATGAGAGGCTCCTCACCTACCACAATGAAGTATAAGTTTGGATCAGCCTCACTCTTAACGAAACCTAACTGCTGCAAGTATGTATCAATCCGAGAGTACCAAACCCTAGGAGCTTGCTTCAGGCCATAGAGTGTCTTTTTCAATCTGCATACATGGGTCTCCTTCCCATGCAACTCAAAGCCCTGCGGCTGCTCAATATAAACTTCCTCTTGAATGAAGCCATTGAGAAAGGCAGTCTTCACATCCATCTGGTGGATCTTCCAACCCATCTCTGTTGCAATCGATATAATGGAACGAATAGATGTATATCGAGCCACAGGAGCGAAGGTCTCCTCATAGTCAACTCCCTCTACCTGTGAGAACCCACTCGCCACAAACCAAGCCTTGACCTTCTCTATGTTGCCATCTGCAGCATGCTTTATCTTGTAGAGCCATCTAGAAGTAACAATTGATTTACCTTCAGGCCTAGGCACCACCTTCCAAACATCGTTCTTCATAATAGAAGAATACTCCTCCATCATGGCCTCTCTCCAGACCTCCTGGCTAGCTGCCTCCTCATAACTAGAAGGCTCATTATCAACGATGCATGTTACCAATGCCATGTAACTACAGAACCGCTCAGGTGGTCTATTCTTTCTGATCTGTCTCTTTGGCCCAGCCACTGATATGGCCTCGCGCAAGGTGTCTTGAAGCCACTTGGGCTTCCTCTTCCCTAAGCCTACTTCTCCCACCAGAGTGAAAGAATCCTCATCATCATCAGAAACCTAAACTCCTGAAGGGCTGCCAACTGACCTCATACCTAAACCTGTGCCTGTAGAAGCTGAAGTACCATGTGAGTTGTCCATCAGTGGACTATCCTGTGAACTGCTCTGTGGACTGCCCTGCATGCTGCCCGAAGATCCCCTCACCTGACTCTAAGAGCCACTGCTCACTAATGGACCTGACACTGTAATAGATGTACCTCCTGATCCCTAACCTCCTGCACCCTATGCACTGGATCCCTATGATTGACTCAGCTGATGCTAAGGGTCTGGTGACTCTAAATATTCTAACTCCCGTGAAATCCTAAAAGCTCTCTCCTCCTCGAACTTCACATCCCGCTTGACAGCCACTTTCCTCTTTGCAGGAATGTAAATCTGGTAAGCTTTCGAGGTCTTGCTATAACCCACAAAGATGCCCTTGTCTACAATGGTCTCTAGCTTGGTCCTCTTCTCCTTGGGGACATAGGAATTTGTAAGGCACCCAAAGATACGAAAGTGCCCAACATCAGGATTCTTCCCTGTGAAAGCCTCCTCAGGAGTCACATTCCCCAAGGCACGATGTGGACTCCTATTCTGCAAGTAAACAGCAATGTTGCAGGCCTCTGCCCACAAAAATAAAGGTAACCCCTAATCGTGACGCATGGCTTTGACAACCCCTACAATGGATCTATTCTTCCTTTATGACACCCCATTCTGCTGGGGGTTGTAAGGAACCATGAACTCCCTCTTAATGCCAGCCTCAGCACAAAAATCCACAAACTCACCAAGGGTATACTCACCTCCATTGTCCGACTTGAGTACCTTGATCTTCCTACCTGTCGAGGTCTCCACAAAAGCTTTGAACTCTTGAAACCGCTTGAAGACCTCACTCTTGGTCTTCAAGAAATAAAGCCAGGTCTTCCTGGAGTGGTCATCAATGAATAAAACATGATACTCATAGCCATTCAAGGATACATGAGACATCCGACCACTCACATCGGAATGAATCAAGTCAAGGATCTACGTCGCCCTGCTGTCACTGCTGGGAAAAGGAGATTTTGCAAACTTCCCCATAGCACATCCTCTGCATACATCAAGGTGATCAGAACTGAAATCTGGCACACCAATGGTGATCTCTCGCAATGTCCTCAAGGCCCCATGATACATGTGACCCATCCTGCGATGCCAAATCTCACACAACTCTGAACTACTAGATCTGTTGTCGGTCCTGTCTCTGGTGCTGATACTCAATGCCATCATGGGCTGGAATGAGAACTTGTACACCTTAGCATGGCGCACTCCAATCATTCTAGCTAAAGTAGCTGGAGTTCCCCTAGGATATATGAGCACCTGTCCACTCCTAAACAACTCCTCGTACCCTCTATCCTCAAGTGTTGAAACGGATATCGGGTTCTTCTTCATTCCAGGCACATATAGAACATCTGACACTTTCAAGGGAGGTTTGGGTTCCCTATCAAATTTCAATGTTCCCACACCGATTGCTCTAACAATGATTTCATCACCAAGTCCTACCTCCATATCAGTATCACTCTCTGATAGCTCTGAGAAGTACTCCCTGACTCCTTTCATAAGGCGAGAAGCGCCACTATCAACATACCAAATGCTAGAAGACGCTCTGTTAGTAGAGGAGAGTGCACACTCCCTCTGAACCTATGTGACAGGTGATACTGCACTGGAGGCCTCACAAGCTATGAACCCAAACACCCGATCAAAGCTCTCTGAGAAGCCCTCTATCTCTGCAGAAGTTGCCATGGTTTTCTCTTTCCCTTTCTTGTTTTTCTTCTCAGGACACACAAAAGCATAGTGTCCCATCTTTTGACAATTCCAACATTTGACTTTGGAATAGTCCTTCTCTTTGTTCTGTTGCTTGCCTTTACCTTTCCCTTCGCCTCCACTGGTAGAAGCTCCCTTCTTTGCTTTGCCCTTCTTGCCTCTTGCCAACAATGCCACATTGTCATCCTCCTCCCCCTGTTTGGCTGCCCCTAGATGGTTCTTCCTGATCTCATTCTGAATTCAATCATCCCACAACCTCTCCCATCCGGGAAGGTTCTCCCATGCAACGATACCATCTACAAAACTCTCCCAAGGCTTGGGAAGTCCATTCAAAGATTATCCTCACCAACTCAGTGGGTGCAATGGTCTCACTTACAGCTGCCAACTCATCTCTCACCAAAGTGATCTTGGTGAGGTATGTTGTAGCACTGTCAGTCTTAGCCATTTTTATGGCCTTCAGTTTCTCCTTTAGAACCATCTTTCTATTCTCATTTGAGCTCTAGTAAAGCTCGGTCAAGGCAGTCCACATCTCATGTGCATAAGTCTTTCCTCTCACATGAGGAATGACATGATCTTTGACTCCATCCAAAATCAGTCTTTTGGCCTTAGCATTCTTTTTAATGAACTCTGCTAACTGTACAGGGTCAGTTGGTACTGCTACTGGGTGTTGTGTGGTATGTACCATAATGCCCCAGACTTCTGCTTCCTCAAAGATACTCTAGATTCTCTCCCTCTGTGCACTGTAGTTACTCTGCCCATCTAACCTGTCTTCAACCCTCAAATCCAAAGACATGATTCACCGCCCTACAAAACTGAAGTTTCAAATCTGGGTAAAGATTTTCAGTTTTCTGTGTAAAAATCAGCTTGCTATAATTTTCACTTTGTTGTCCCAAACTGCAATTTCCAACCAACTAAGCTCTGATACCATGTAAAATTTCAGTCCTCACTCTGGTTATTAGTTTTCCCTCATCACTCCATGCATTTAGTTTTAAATTTAAGCATGATAAAAAACTAAAATCTAGAAATGATAATAATTTCTGAAAACACAAATTTGGAGATTTTACTACTGCTAGAAAAAGTTGAAATAAAACACAGCGAAAATATAACAGCCACACACAGAAAATGATATAGTGATTTTTGGTCAATGTGACCCTGGAAAAACCCCCTACAACTCTTGGGGAAAACCAGTTTGAGAGCTCTTCTTTATTTCTGAAAATATTTTACAGAGAAACTGAAATACACATAAAAAAAATTACAGCATTCACAAATCCAACTTATCTCGATTTTCAATCCAAACTTGCACTTCGAAATTCGTGCCCAACCTAGCCTCAAATTTCGTGCCTTAGCATGTTGTCTTTCTTCCTCGATTTCTATATTGTACCTTCCTCGAAATGTGTGCCAGATTATTTCTTGGGATGTTTGCCAATAAATGTTGTTGTATGGATTTGCTGCCTTGGAATGCGTGCCAAGCTGCTCTATGGATTTGTTGCTCTCCTTCAATTCCTCCTTGCTCAGAAAATCTCCTTACTCTCTCTTCTCTTCTCTCTCAAATGCTCATGAAAGACTGAATGATCTTTTCTCTTCTTTTCTCCTTTTACCCTAACCCTAAGTGACTTTTGGAGAATCCAATGGCTGAGATAGCTTTAGATCAAGGGCTGAGAATAAATGTGTATTTAATTCTCACTTTCTATTTTTTAACTTACCCACTTAAATAAAGACTCGCTCAGCCTTTTATTTCCATAGTCACTTTTTCACTTTCTAATTTTTCATTGACTTTAATAAAGTCACTTTAAAATTAGAATGTAACTTTATCACTTATAAAGTCACTTTTAAATTAGACTGACTTTACCACTGTTGGAACGGAGTCTCCTAACAAGCTGCGAAACTGGTCCATTTTGATTACTTTTGATTATATTTAGTACAGCGCAGGGGTTTTGGGGCGGGTCAAATCCCCGAACGCATTGTAATGGGTCAAAGGGTAAACTAGGGGTCCGAAAACCATGGGTTACGGACCATAAGAAAGTCAAAGCTAGATTGTTATAAATAGAGATGTATTTTGTATCGAAAAGGATAGGAATTGATGAGATATTGATGCGATCTGTTGCTTAAGCGGTCTGTTTGGGTTTTGGGGAACGAACCCCTGCTGGCTGTGTGCGCGAAGATCCTAGTCCAGCTGTGTACGGACCCTGCTGCTGTGTGCGCAGGTTGGGAAGGGAATTGTAAGGAAAGATTAATGAATGAATGAATGCGAAGGATTATTAGAGATCTGAATCTATGAGTTCTGTTATGTGAATTGCTGATAATTGTTGTGTTATGTATTTTCTGTCTTTAAGCTGCGAATGATTTGTGTACTGAGCTCTTGGATCTAGATCTGTTATGTCCTGTTTATGTACTGCTGTGTTGATGGTAGAATAAGCCTATAACTGTAGATCTAGAGCACGTGGATGTGAATAGGAACATAATTAACCCTGCGCAAGATAAGATAATCTGGGAATTACAGAAACAGAACGCAGCCTTGCGTGCCTTACCCATCCTTTCTCAGGGTGCGGAAACCTGGTTCCAGCACCCACCCATACTACTTCGGGTGAGACTATGACTTGCGAAAGCAAGTCACTGCCGAAAGGGCCAGTAGTATAGGGGTTTGTTGGCAAACCTTGCACACCGAACCTGGATCAGGACCCCTCAAGCCAACAAATGGTTCCGTTGTCGGGACCTGAAGGAGTCTGAGAAGCGAGATCGGGTAATGGCAGTAGAGATCTAACATAAGGTTGAATGAGTGACATTCGGGGTGGAAGCGCAACGCGGAGCAGTAAGAACTATCGAAACAACCAAGAGGAGAAACGCTTTGCTCATAATCCACCAAAACCTACACAAGGTCCGTCAGCTGCCCCGACGTTAGGGCCCTAAGAAGATAAACCAGAGGAGCCCATGGCGGCACACTTAAAGTTACCTACCTTTAAGGAAACAGTCGATGAGGACATGGAATGATTCTGGTTCGTGGTTGATTCGGTATGGACGGCACAAGGGGTGGTAAGCGATACTGTGAAGAGAGCACAGCTATCCCTGGCCTTCGAAGAAAGGGCGCTGGACTGGTATATGCGGTATATATCTCAAAACGGGGGCGCAACGCTTCAGAATATTAAGGATGCCCTAAAACAACAATTCCGAAGCCGAAATCCTATTCCCAGCTGGTAGCAGAAGTGAAAGACTTCAAGAAAGGACTGTCTGAGTCGGTATGGGAGGCTGACCAGCGGTTAAAGAAAGCAATCAAGGAAGGTGAGTTCAAATACAATGACAAACAACACACAGAATGGTTCATCGCTATGCTGCTACCTCATTTACGCGTACCCATGGGCCAACAGACCTTCGAATCGCAGGAAAAAGCCTTGGAAGCTGCCATGAAACTTGAAGCTGCGCCTAAGGATGACACAAGGGAGGGAGTGCAGCTAATTCAGGAGCAGCTCGAAGCCATGCACGTGGAAATATAGAGCTTACGAACGGAACAGAGAAAAGGAGTCAGCACAGACCTCTGGTGCGAAGATTGCCGGGTAACGGGACTACATGATACAACCCAGTGTCCCCGGATAAATAGGGGAGAATTGAAGCAACAATGGTGCAGGTTCTGCCGATCCATAGGGCACGATGAGCAGAATTGTCGAACATATGATTTGTTGATAGATCAGGGAAACCTCTATAGGGTACAATCCGATCCTGCCTCTCCGAGATCTCCCGCACCCTTTGGTGGCTCTCCTGCGGGGGGCAGGGGAGGACGAGGAGGGAGCGCAAGACGAGGACGAGGCCAGCTGATCTGCTACAACTGTGGAGAGGTAGGGCACTTTGCTAGGGACTGCCCAAATCCCACTAGGAAAACCTGTAAATATTGCCAACCGCTGGACCATGAGATCGAAGACTGCTCGATCTTGCTAACCAAAATGAAGGACAGACAGTCTACCCCCACACAAAATGTACAGAGAGTCAAAGCAGAGCTAAGGAGCAAAGATCTCAGAAAACAGGAGTCGCTGGAAGCTCCTGCGCAGCCACCAGCACCCCTCCAGGCAAAAGAGGAGGTTGAAACCTTGTTAAGAGCATGCTTGAAGCTACTACGCAACCCACAGGCTGGAGAGAATCTTCAATTATTACTACAGGGCTGCACAGCCCAGCCCAGCACAGCGGCTGAGGTTAAGGGAGTACACAAATTACGCAGCTACAAAAGGCGCACCAAGAAGGAAATGCGATTAACTGCGCAGATTGGTGACTATGAGATAGATCAGGTTATTCTTGATCTTGGGTCTGATGCGAACGTCTTACCAAAACAGACATGTCAACGAATGGGGGAACCTAAATTAGACTGGTCCACCATCCAGCTGCGAATGGCGAATCAACAGAAGATCATCCCTCTGGGAAGGTTGCCAAACATCATGGTCGATATCGCAGGAGTAAGGGTCCTCGCTGACTTTGAGGTCATAGAAATAGTGGAAGATATGGATCCCTATCCTGCCCTCCTAGGACTAGACTGGGCTATCGACATAGGGGGCGTCATTAATCTAAAAAAAACGTAGCATGGTGTTTGAGAAGAATGGTACACGTGTAATAGTACCACTGGATCCCGCTGAAGGTATGCGCTATACGGAACCAGCATATGAAGAGGAGGAGCTCAATCACATCTATAGGATGATGGCACAGGATGAAGACCAGAGTGACCCTACAACAGGCGAAGCATTCGATTGGGAAAAAAACAGGGAGTACTTTTCTGACCTAGATGAAGAACTTGAGAGTTGGCAGACCCGGCTACACAATGTCTCAGCACTACGATGCCCTCGGGTTGCAAGGACCCTCTACTGCATTACTTCGGAGGTAAGGGACCTTCCCCACTTTGATGAGTTTAGTATTGTCCAAGACTTCTTAAGAACATTAGAGGCTAGGGTGCCAAAAGATCGGCGGCTCTGGGCACTCAAACTAGCACTGCGTGGCACGCCTGCACGCTGGTGGGATACCCACAAGAAAGAATTTTCGGACTAGGAGACGTGTCGGGATAGGATGAAGCTGCTGTTCGTGCCTCCCGCTAATATGCGCACCAAGATATTCCTAGGACCCAGGGACCCCCGTGCGCATCTACGTACTTAAACAATCAAATGGGCCGACCGAACCCCAGAAGAATGGATCCATCTATTTATACATGCCTTGGGCCCTATCCCGGCTACTTGGTACTTAGACGCAGAATTACATCAGTGGACCCGCCACTAGGAAATATTAAAAGAGGACTTTATTGGAACGTTCAGACTTATTAAGGGAACAGAGATGCTTGACGAAGCCCTGCAAGACATTGATACATTCATCTTTAAGAAACCTCACCCACAGAACCCCCCAGCCGTTCTGACGTGCGAGGCCCAGATGCAAGACATAGTCAACTGCTGGAGCTAAGCGATTAACGAAGAAGAGGATAACCCGCGGAATATCTTTGTTCCAGAATCTAAAGGGGAACGTACCATTATCGGACCATCGCTCCAGGATGTTGATGTAACGCAACCTCTCCGGCTACGCGAAGTTAATATTGGAACAAAAGAACACCCTAAGCTGGCTAAAATTGGGGACTATTGGGACGAAGGCACTGTGGGCAAGATTGCCAAACTACTTACGGAGTACCAAGACTTATTCCCGACAAAGTTTTCTGAGCTCAAAGGAATCACTGGGGACCTTGACATTATGCACATCACCCTGAAGCCAAAGGCACGGCCCGTCAAGTAGCAGCCCTACCGATTGAATCCTAAGTATAAGCAAAAGGTCAAAGAAGAGTTGGACAAAATGCTAGCCGCAAGTATCATTGAACCAGTGGAACACTCAGATTGGGTAAGCCCAATGGTCGTTCAGGAGAAAAAAACAAAGGGAGAAATACGCATCTGTGTGGACCTACGAAAGCTGAACTACACCTGCGTTCATGACCCTTTCCCTACTCCCTTCTCCGATGAAATCCTTGATAGCGTGGGTGGCCAGGAGGCCTATTCCTTCATTGATGGATTCTCGGGATACCACCAGATCAGAATTGCACCTGAGGATCGCAGTAAGACCACCTTTGCCACCGAATGGGTGTCCTTCCAGTATACGGTCATGCCCTTTGGTCTTAAGAACGCACCTGCTATCTTTTCAAGGGTCGTGGTGGCTGTGTTCAAAGAATTTATTCATAAGTTCCTGGAGGTTTACTTCAATGACTGGACGGTTTTTGGCTTAGTGAAAGAACATGTCTCGAACCTACGATTAATGTTGGATGCGTGCCTGAAGCACCAGATCTCCTTGAATGTCAAAAAGTGTATCTTTTGTGTACCTTTCGGAATCTTGCTTGGACACATAGTCTGTCGACAAGGACTAATGGTTGATCCTGCGAAGATAGCCGTAATTATCAACCTGGCAGCCCCCACCACAGAGAAACAGCTGCGCTCCATTCTCAGTCATACAGGCTATTACAGGGAATTCATTCAAGGATACGCTCTGATCACAGCACCCATGGAACAGCTACTAAAAAAAGATCTCTCTTTCTTTTGGAATGATGAATGTCAGAGGAGTTTCAAGCTGCTAAAAGAGAAGATGATTTCGGCGCCCATATTGATATTCCCTGACTGGTCCAAGGAATTTCATGTACATGTCGATGCGTCAGGCATTGCCCTGGGCGCGGTCCTCACGTAGCCTGGCGAAGGAGATATTGATCACCCGGTTGCTTTTGCCAGCCGCAAACTCTCAAGCGCCGAAAGAAATTACTCTACCACTGAGCGTGAAGGACTAGCTATGGTGTATGCCCTACAAAAATATCGACACTATCTGTTGGGTGGACACTTTAAGATGTTCACAGACCATTCAGCTTTGAAATACCTGGTCAACAAGCCTGTGTTGGGGGGGAAGATTTGCCGTTGGTTGTTGCTATTTCAGGAATATGATTTTGAGATCACCGTTAAGCCTGGGAGGTTGAATGCAGGCCCGGATCATCTGTCTCGTATCGACACAGGGGACGAACCTACTAACCTGGAAGAAGGCTTACCTGATGCACAGCTGTTTACCATTAAGGTGGTTGATGCTCACTTTGTTGACATCATTGAGTTCCTTACTACGGGCGTGGCCCCTGAGGCGTATTCGGTACAACAGAGGAAGGAGTTGGTCACCCGAGCTGCAGATTTTACTATCATCACAGGACAGCTATACAAGCTAGGCGCCGATGAGATACTCCATAGATACGTATTGGAACATGAACGGCGCACCGTCCTCGCAGAAGCGCATGATGGAGTCGCAGGTGGCCACTACGCTGGCAGGGCTACAGCACAAAAGATTTTGAGGGCTGGCTTATGGTGGCCTAACCTGCATCAGGATTCTTACACCTATTGTAAATCGTGTGATACATGCCAGTGAACTGACCGACCCTCACGACGAGATGATATGCCATTATAGCCTCAAATGGCCCTACAAGCTTTTGATAAATGGGCCATTGACTTTATAGGACCTATCAATCCACCAGGCAAGAAAACAGGCGCGTGCTACATTATCACTGCCATTGATTACGTCACACGCTGGGCTGAGGCACAAGCAGTAAAAGATTGTACTGCTGATACTGCTGCACACTTCATCTTTGAGCAGATTCTGACCCAGTTCGGCTGCCCAAAGATCTTAATGAGCAACAGAGGTATGCATTTTGTTAACCAAACGATTCAAGCTTTGAATGAAGAATTCTGGATCCACCATGCCAAGAGTACACCATATCATCCCCAGGCTAATGGGGCGGTTGAAGCTTTTAACAAAATTTTAGAGCAGGCATTAACGAAGGTTTGTAATGCCAATCGTAGTGACTGGGATGTTCCCATCCCCTCAGTTCTATGGGCATATCGAACGACCTGCAAAAAGCTAACCGGCCGGACACCCTTCTGAATGGTCTATGGCAAGGAGGCCATCATGCCCTTAGAATACGTTGTTCCTAGCCTACGCATCGCAGCACTCACAAATATGGCAGAATCCAATATCATAGAAGAACGCCTGGCACAATTGGTGGCTTTGGAGGAAGATCGGTTTATTGCTCAGTTTCACCAGCAGGTTCAAAAGGCTCGAGATAAAGCATGGCATGATCGACACATTCGCCAGAAGACATTCGTCGAAGGTGATCTCGTCCTTTTATATGATAGCCAGTTTGCGAAACATCCAGGCAAATTCCGGCAGCACTAGCTTGGTCCCTACACAGTTAAGGAGGTTGCGAATGGCGGAGCTGTCCAGTTAGCTACCCTGCGCGGTGATCTCATTCCTAGCTTTGTCAATGGTAGTTGACTCAAACCATACCAGGCTGCGAACTATGTGGCCACACCAGTGCAATGACTCGGGACGAGTCACAAGATTGTGTTGGGGGACTGTTGGAACGGGGTCTCCTAACAAGCTGCGAAACTGGTCCATTTTGATTACTTTTGATTATATTTAGTACAGCGTAGGGGTTTTGGGGCGAGTTAAAGCCCCGAACGCATTGTAATGGGTCAAAGGGTAAACTAGGGGTCCGAAAACCATGGGTTGCAGACCATAGGAAAGTTGGAGCTAGATTATAATAAATAGAGATGTATTTGTATCGAAAAGGATAGGAATTGATGAGGTATTGATGCGATCTATTGCTTAAGCGGTCTGTTTGGGTTTTGGGGAACGAACTCCTACTGGCTGTGTGCACGGAGATCCTAGTCCAGCTGTATGTGGACCCTGCTACTGTGTGTGTAGGTTGGGAAGGGAATTGTAAGGAAAGATTGATGAATGAATGAATGCGAAGGATTATTAGAGATCTGAATTTGTGAGTTCTGTTATGTGAATTGCTGATAATTGTTGTGTTATGTATTTTCTGTCTTTAAGCTGCGAAAGATCTGTGTAATGAGCTCTTGGATCTAGATCTGTTATGTCTTGTTTATGTATTGCTATGTTGATGGTAGAATAAGCCTATAACTGTAGATCTAGAGCACGTGGATGCGAATAGGAACATAATTAACCCTGCGCAGGATAAGGTAATCTGGGAATTACAGAAACAGAACGCAGCCCTACTTGCCTTACCCATCCTTTCTCAGGGTGCGGAAACCTGGTTCCAGCACCCACCCATACTACTTCGAGTGAGACTGTGATCTGCGAAAGCAGGTCACTACCGAAAGGGCCAATAGTATAGCGGTTTGTTGGCAAACCTTGCACACCGAACCTGGGCCAGGACCCCTCAAGCCAACAACCACTTATAAAGTTACTTTAGGAGAATAAGTATAGTAAAGTGGACACTTCTCCCTAGGCCAAAGATCAAAGCCTTAGGGAACCACTTGTCTTCTGGTACCCAAAATTTAACATCCCTAACAGGTGTTGACCCTCTCATTCATCAGTGTAAGAGGGAGCTAGCTTCCAAGTCTGAGATGAAAGACCTAGGACTGATGCATTACTTCCTAGGCTTGGAGGTCTAGCAAAGGCCAAGCGAGATTTTCCTTTCTCAAGGAAAATATGCCATGAAGCTGCTGGAGAGATTTGGTATGGTGGACTATAAGTTTGTGTCGACACCGATGGAACTCAACTTTAAGAAGCTGTGTGGAAATGTTGTTGGGCCCATGTTAGCAAATCCTACCGAGTATCGACAACTCGTGGGGGCCCTGATGTTCCTAGTGAACTCCCGTCCGGACGTATGTTTTGCAGTGAACACTTTGAGTCAACATATGGTTGATCCTCATCACATTCACTGGATTGGTGCCAAGAATCTATTGAGATATCTTCGAGGCACAATCAACAATGGGCTGAGATACACTGTTGGGAGTTTGAGACTCCATGGATATACTAATGTCGATTGGCTTGGTAGTGTGGTGGATCACAAGAGCACATCTAGATGTTGCTTCACCTTGGGTTATGCTTTGATATCTTGGATGAGCAGGAAGCAGAAGTCGGTGACTTTGAGCACCGTTGAGGCCGAATACATTGCAGCGAGTATGGCCTGTTGTGATGCTGTTTGGTTGAGAAAGCTCTTTAGTGAGTTGTTTGGGAATGTGCTAAATACCAACATTATCCTTTGTGATAACTAGAGTGGGATTCGTCTTTCTGAGAATTCCGTGTTCCACGATCGATACAAGCATATTGATATCAGCTACCACTTTATCCGAGATATGGTATAACGAAGGCTCGATCATATAGGAACTGATGAGCAAGTCTCGGATATTCTCACAAAGCCCATGGGGAAGGTCAAGTTCCTAACCTTCAATGATAAGCTTGGAATCATGGAAAGACCCTATTGTGAGGGTCTTGCTTGAGTTGGACTATGAGCTCTGGGAGCTCCAGGGGGCTTGGGGATAGCTTCTTGGAGCTATAAGCACACACGAGTCTAGGCTTGACGAACCTTGTGGTGCTTCTGCCCCATCGTTATGATATTGAGTTGGTTCACCTCTCTTTGATTTGTGCCCCACACGCATCCTACCCATGGAGTTTCAGACTCATGGGAAGTACATCTCATTTGGCCAATGAGGTGGGAAATGTGGATAGAGACCAATAGCAAGACCGATGGATGCATCGGATATTGTCGTATTCTCTATGTCTGGGATGGCACATGTCCAACACCTTGATCTGGGATCAAGTATGATGAGGTTCTTATTTCTAAATTGACTTCGGGTCAGTGATCTAACTTTGGGTTAGTATGAGACTCTTTCTGAGTCCAAGATAGGCTTTTACCTCTAAGCTGACTTCGGGTCAGCTGAGTGTGATGTCTTTGTGACTCGCCTTTTGTTCTATCTAAGAACGAAATCTAGCAAAGCAAGTTACGACAGGATGACACACGATGTTTGGTAAAAGTACACGATGGTACTGATGGATGGCACTTGTGGACAAATGGAGTTCTCCATGGTTGAGAGGGAGTGTTAATTTTGGACAACTAGGTCCAAACTCCATGTTGCACTGCTCATATGACAATGGTCATATTTTTGTTGGATTCCTCTTTCGGAGAGGTGCAAGATTAATCTAAAGATCATCTTGGTTGGATGAGCAGAACATATATTTTGAATTTATTTTCCACTCATGTGCAAGGTCGGCCAGATTTGTAATGTAGGCTCACATGCCTAATAGATGTGTCACACACCCTCACTGATGGATATAAATTGGAGAGACTTGGAGGTCATTTTCATCATCAACTCATCACACATATCTCATTGTGATCTGATTGGTTCGTTAGCCTTTGGAGGCCTTCTTCCCTTCACATGCACGGAGCTAGAGGAATTGTTTTCTATGGATCTGTTTAGGGCTTGTTGCTGCAACGTTGGCCGTGGTCAACCCTTGGTCGTTTGACCTCAAAACTCTGCCAAAATTACGATCTTGAGAGGCCGTACTGCTGGGCACTACAATCAAGGAAATCATAGATGTTTGACCAAAGCCCTAATCTGTGGCGTTGACTTTCTATTGTTGTCCTAAGTTGACTTTTTTGTGTTGACTTTGGCTTGACCAGCATTGACTTGTGATGAGTTATCTTTGAGGGTTGTGGGTGTGACACTTGGAGGATTCGCTGACCGAGAAAGACTTTGCTGGTTGAAGCATCATGTTGACTGCCATAACACACAATATCTCATATCTTTGCTAGTCAAAAGGAATTGTAAATCTGATCTATATTATTGGCTTGTCTACGTTGAGTCCAAGAACAGGTCTTATACGGGTCTAACTGAGTCTGATACGAGTCTTATTCGAGTACACGAGTCAACGCGAGTCTTATCAAGTCAGCGAGGGTAAGGGTCTTATGCATGGGTTCTATCACTATGCTTCAGACCCGTTTCATCATATGACTCATCAAGATCCACGAGTGTTGAAGGCTCTTATAAGGGTCGTGCTTCACTGATCCGTATCAAATGCCCAAATACAAACAAGCATAAGCACTTGATTGCGAAATGAATAAAGTACCTTTTGATCGAAATCCCACCTTTGACCATGTGCTCTTGTCGGATGGGTGAGAAGCATATGGTTGATGCTAATGGTGGAGATATAATGAAACGTCATCAAATAGTGGTGGTTGTCAAGGGCTGCTAGTTGGTCGGTTGTCTATCAGGAATAGGAGAAAAGCTTTCTCCGACAAGTTACCCATCTTGGTGGGTAACAGGGATCATTTCTTCTCAAACTATACAATAAATATTGGACCTCAATGTTGCACAATTCTCATTCTAGATTGTGCAATATCACAGGACATGGTTGATTGCAGGAACCACAACTTATGTCCAATTCTGGTAGGGTGACTTCTTAGCTAAGAACAATATTGTGCATGCATTTATAATGTGAAACTTTTTAGACGATTGTTGATTAGTGACAAAACAATATAAATAAGACCAAATGCTTGAGTATGTGTTGAAACAATCTCACATGAAATCTACCCTGTGAAATTTGTCTAGAATTTCCATGGTGGGCACATGTTCAAGAGATTTATCTAACGCTTGTTTCACTTGCTTCTTTCCTAGCCATTTGATTGAAGATTTCTCGTTGAAGAAAGTGGAGATAAAAGATAGCCCACAAAGTGTTACCACGAAAAAGAAAGGAGTGAGCAGCCAGTAAGTTCTCACAATGATGCTGACAAGAATGGAGAGAGTGGTTGGGACTATGGTAGGAAAAAGGAAGGGAAAGTTGGGCACTAAATTGACCTGTACAACTGGAACTCGAGAGGCAAATAAAGGGTGGACTCCAATTCATTGTTCTTCCAATATGGACCTGCTACCTACAATCTAGTGATGTCGAGCCTACAAAAGACTCCTTGTTGGCGCAGGAATCCTACCAGATGCCTTCAGAGAGAACTTTGTTGTCCTTGAGAAGGGAATCATTGAAGTGTACCCATGAAGTCATCTTGTATAATTTGTGAGCCACCTTAGGGGATGGAAGGCATGTTATTTTTCACAAGATTATCTTCACTATCAAACCTAGTATTTTGATTAAGAAGTCAAAGTTATTGCTTGTTGTTTTAGATCATTGATCCATGGCCATTGGAAAGGAAAATACTAATATATTACAAATGAGGAAGGATAAGGAGGGCCAATTCATGCACGAGCATATTGGATGGTTTCATCTACCATGACAACAGATAGGATTCGTTTTCTCGATATCATTGGATGACCTTTGTGCTTATTGGAATTGTCTGAGGTTTTTGTTTTGTGTTCTCCAAATGCTATTACTAGCATAATAAAATTGTGGGACTCGATACCAAAAACGAGACCAATGGTTGAACCAGTTGATCCCAAAAACCAAAATTGGACTATAACCAATAAAAGCATGAAACATAAATTGGTTGACCAAAAAATACATAATATATATATAGAAACACACACACATAGGTGTGAATCCAAAACCATTGGATGCAAATATGCAAAGCTTTCTCATGTATATAGAAAGTGTGCATATAACCAAAATAACATCAAATGCAATCCATATCTAAGCCAAAATAGATAGATGAAAATTATATTATGGGGGGTTTCAACTTCCAAGGATGGCTACAGGTTGAAGGCAGAGCCCTCCTCTTTTTTGTAAATTCTAAAAGTCCATTTCCTGCAAATTCCACTAATAACCCATGGTATCAATGAGTCAATCCACACTAGTGGCAATGAAAACACAATATATTTTTTCTTGGGGGGCGCTATGTGAGGGGGGAGTTGGGGGATCGTGGCCCCATGCACCCATTGTACAGTGTAATATGGAACTGGTTGATTTAGGTAAATAAGGCCAACTCCATGCAAAACCATTCATTTGTAATTTGGGGGATTGATTTGGACCAGTACTACTGAAGAACCAATCGAACCAACCAGCTTTTCGCAAAACTAGTTTAGTTCTAATAAAAGTCAAAAAGACTTGGGTCATATCAAATGCTTTAGGTGTGACAAACACGGTAACTATGCCTCTCAATGTCTAAGAAGAAGAAAGGAAAGGGAACGAACAATAGTTTGCAAGGAGTCCAAATGCTTCCAATTTGGGAAATTTGATTCCCAAGCTAGATACCCACTTTGCGAGGGTGTCTAATCTTTCTACGTACATAGTTTAAAGGGTTAGATGGTATGTGGACAATGGAGCTCCAAGACGTAGGGAGTGTTGAGATTTTGTGTATTGGGGTAGCATCGGATGTGCTCTAGCTCCCAAAATTTGTGTAGGGACTAGAATACACCTGATCTACAAGACCCAAAAAGGGATTTGGGAAATTTCATCTGGTTTGGGAGATATTTAATTAATTAATTATTTTAATGTATTTCCTAAGTCTAAACTTAGGAAAATTAAATAATTAAAGTTAATTAAATTAAACAAATGATGAAATTGCCTTAAGTCAGATGGATCAAGCTTTCCTTTAATCTTAGCCATTGATTCAAAATCTAATCATGGTCGTTGGTTTCCCAACGAGAAAAGTATGAAGGAAAGGCTTGGGATCATTTTCTCAGACACACAGAGGCAGAGCACTGAAGCTAAGCTGAGATTCTAGGGCAGGGTTTGCTAAGAATTCTCAAAAGTGTTTCAATTGTAGAGGGGAGTTTAGGCAAAGGGGATGGTCTGATCCCAGTGCCTAGAATCAGCAAGAGGTAGAGAGCAGCTTCCAGAGGCAATGCAGAGAAGCAAGGGCAGCAGTAGCAGAGAGGGCAGCAGCTGCGCAGTTCAAGGGCAGCTACATTTATGCAGTCTCTCCCGGGGCAGTGTTGGGTATCAAGAGACCCTCAGGGGTTACGCAGAGTCCCTCAAGGGCAACGTAGGGTCTGCGTCACCCAGTCTGGGGTCATGCGACCCTCTCTAGGCCAGCACAAAGGGACGCAGAAGCTGCTGAGGCTGACGAAGAGGATTTACGGGAAGCGCTGGAGTTCTAGGGCCAAGATTTGGCTAAGTCCTGTAAATCATGTCTGTGGGTGTGGATCAGTCAATATTTTGGCTTCAGAATAGCAAGGTTAGCTGCAAACCTATATTTTATCTATTGGGTTTTGCAGATCTGGAACCCAGATTTGCTGTATTCAGAAAAATCTTAATAATAAAACCCTCTAGCAGCCAGAAGACCGATTTTCCCACATTGGGTTTTTCGGGAACTATTGTCTAGAAAATCCTTATGTCACTTCGTCTATGTGTGCATGTACTTTTTCTAGATCTGAATCGGTGAAAGTCTGTTATGTGTTTGTTGCGATATTAATCTGAATTTTCAGGTTAATAACTTAATCAAGTAGGAGAAGCATAACCAGATCTAACAGTAGATTTCTACATAAGTAACATTCAAAAAATTTCACATGGTATCAAAGCGATTGCAGATCTAGTAGAGTCACCAACAGAAGACTGGAGGATCTTGCTGCAGAAAGCAACAAGAAGAGCAGCAGCAGCAGCAGAAGGCCAGATCTGAAGGGACAGCGCAGTTTTAGAGGGAGCAGAATCACGCAGAGGGCAGGGTGACGCAGAGGTAGCGCTTGGATTGTCTGAAGCTAGCCATAGTACGCAGATCTGAAGTTGTCTGATCCAAAAGTGCCTAAAGAAGAGCTGTTGAACTTCAGAAGGTGTTGGTGGGAATAAATTTCTGAAGTTTTCAAAATTTAGCCTAAGCACTAGTGACAAAGAGCGGGAGGAGATCAGCTTCTGAGAGGGTTTCTAGCCAAAGAAACTTGCAAATCGATCAGAGGATCTAAGAGAGCTGAATCGTTGATTGATTTGGCAGATTTCCAAGAGAGGAAATCAACTGTCAGAGGGAGCAAAGGGTGCCTATTTTGCCAAGGACCCTGGATCCAGATCTCTAGCATAGAGAGGAGGAGCTCCGACAGATTTCTGAGCAGATGGCATCTCACGAATTATGTGATCAGGATAGATTGGATGGCCTATCCAACTTTGTAGTTTGGAAGGCTAGAATCCTGATAGTCCTGGAGGCATATTGTCTAAGGGACCATGCTGAATAGATCCTGGCCACGCCGACTGATGCAGATCTCCTGAAGAAGCATAATGAAGCTGCGCTACAGACCAAGCGGCTGATAATGGATGGAGTTAAGGACGATATTGTCCCACACAAAGTTGAGAAGAAAATAGCTAATGAAATGTGGAAGGCCTTAACATCCCTATATGAAGGGAAGTCCATCCAGAGGAAGATGCTTCTGGAGACTCAGATGCAGTCATTCATGATGACCAAGGGGGAAGACATGGAACATTTTCTCTTCAGATTACAGTCGATCAAAGACCAGTTGACTGCCACAAGTGCAAAGGTGGAGGATGATGTGATGGTCAAGACTGCTCTCAATGCGGTCACAGATGAGTGGGAAACCTTTGTCCAAAGTATCTTGGGCAAAGCGGACCTTCCCGACTGGGACAGCTTGTGGGCAATCATGCGTCAAGAAGAACTCCGCAGATTCACCAAGAAGCAGTACAGCATAGGATCGAGTAAGGCAAAGAAGGAAGATGAAGAGGATGCAACCTTGGCATCAAAGACGCAGCAAGGGAAGAAGAAGCAAGATCTTTCAAAGATCAAGTGCTTCCAGTGTGACGAACTAGGACATTTCGCCAGCAATTGTCCTCAAAAGAAAAAGGACAAGGAAGCTTCTTCTTCTAAGGCTATTGTGGCGGATGATGGGTCAGAAGATGATGCAGCCATGAGCGCTCATGAACCACGAAAGTGGGGCGACATGAATCTGTAGAGAAGCTACAGATTGAGGGCGGGATCCTTGAGCAGCTCATCTCTTGGATCACATCCGAGCTACGGGAGCCTTAAGACAGTAGCGGGACAAGTGGAGCAATGGGTGCAAAGATCACGGATGAAGCAGAGGCAGATCTGAAGGTTGGAAGGAGCAGCACAGTGCAGATGCAGCAGCAGCGTAGGGGCTGATGCGATTTCAGCAATGCAATGCAGAGCTGCTTACACACACAGAGCAAAGTTGCAGCATCATAGAAGGTTTCAGGAGGACAGTGCAGCGCAACAACAGCATGAGATATTTTAGCACAAGGGGCTAATGTGACTTCAACAATGCAGAGCGAGTTTGCTTACGCGGTGCAAAGTTGTAGTTGTGCATCATCCTCCAGATGACAGAATAGATCAGCAACCTATGGAGCTTCAGTGATGGCGTTACAGCCCAACTGACTTGTCTGTCAAAGATTGGGCAGGAGATTCAATTGCTTCTCTCAGCAACTAAAGTTGTAGTGCAGCTGTTAGCAGTGGCAGTGCTATGGGCAGCACGGATGCAACAGATTCAGAGGGAGCTGCAATACAGATGTGGCAGTGGCGGTGACAACATCCTGGGCAGCAGTATAGAATGGAAGCAACAACACAATGATGAAGGGCAGCAGGCCAAGCATCAGCAGCACAAAAACCAGTGCCAAGATCTTGTGATACATGGTGTGATGTATTGCTAGAGGACACTCTGTGCTAAGAGGGAGTGTTGAGATTTTGTGTATTAGGGTAGAATCGGATGTGCTCTAGCTCTCAAACTTTGTGGAGGGACTAGAGTATACCTGATCTACAAGACCCAGAAAGAGATTTGGGAAATTTCATTTGGTTTGGGAGATATTTAATTAATTAATTATTTTAATGTATTTCCTAAGTCTAAACTTAGAAAATTAAATAATTAAAGTTAATTAAATTAAACATATGATGAAATTGTCTTAAGTCACACGGATCAAGCTTTCTTTTAATCTTAGCCATTGATTCAAGATCTGATCATGGTCATTTGTTTCCCAACAAGAAAAGTATAAAGGAAAGGCTTGGCATCATTTGCTCAGACACACAGAGGCAGAGGACTGATGCTAAGCTGAGATTCTAGGACAGGGTTTGCTAAGAATTCTCAGAAGTGTTTTCGCTGCAGAGAGGGGAGTTTAGGCAAAGGGGGTGGTATGATCCCAGTGCCTAGAATCAACAAGAGGCAGAGAGCAGCTTCCAGAGGCAGCGCAGAGAAGCAAGGGCAGCAGCAGTAGAGAAGGCAGCAGCTGCGCAGCATAGGGGCAGCTACAGCTACGCAGTCTCTCCCGGGGCAGCGTTGGGCAGCAAGAGACCCTCAGGGGTTACGCAGAGTTCCTCAAGGGCAGCGTAGGGTCTGCATCACCTAGTCTAGGATTACGCGGCCCTCTCCAGGCCAGCGCAGAGGGACGCAGAAGCTATTGAGGCTGACGCAGAGGCTTCAGGGGCAGCGTTGGGGTTCTGGGGCCAAGAGCTGGCTGAGTCCTATAAATCCCGTTTGAGGGTGTGGATCAGTCAATATTTTAGCTTCAGAATAGCAAGTTAGTTGCAGATCTATATTTTCTCTGTCGCGTTTTCTAGATCTGGAACCCAGATTTGTTGTATTCAGAAAACTCTTAATAATAAAACCCTCCAGCAGCGAAAAGACAGGTTTTCCCGCATTGGGTTTTTCTGGGGACTATTGTCCAGAAAATCCTTGTGTCACTTTGTCTATGTGTGCATGTACTTTTTCTAGATCTGAATCGGTGAAAGTTTGTAATATGTTTGCTTCGATATTAATCTGAATTTTCAACTTAATATCTTAACTAAGTAGGAGAAGCATAACCAGATCTAATAGTAGATTTCTGCATAAGTAACATTCAGAAATTTTCACAGTTGGGTGATGGTGCCATGTATCCTAAGAAAGGATTGGGCTCCATATCTTTCGAAATTCTTTCAAGCGATGTTATTGAATTACATTCTATCTTGTACGTTCCTAATTTACTGAAGAGTCTACTTTTAGTGTCTTGCATAGACATATTTACAGTGTTTGGCTGAATTTGATGGTCAACAAATCACCACCACAGACAACAGCCATGGATTTAGTGAAGTTTTGGCAACAGCAGAGTCAGAAGGTGGCCTTGACAGGCTATTTGTAGATCCAGTTGAGCAGGTATGGCAAGATGCCATGATGGAGGAGAGTTGCTCTAGCATTGAGAAGGTTGTTACACAAAGATCCTCTCAGCAACAGATAGGCAACCTTGATGAATCTCTTGCTCCAATTATCAGAGGATTCTCCCAAGAAGAGGGTGTTGCCCAAAATGAACTAATTGATGCACTACCAGTTTTGGATTTCAGTTTCAATGAGATTGTACTCATGTTGCGTTATTCTGGGTTTAGTGCAGATTTCAATTCGTTAAATATAGATCCGATAGGCTTGCCTTGGCCTTCTTGGCCCTCTGCCTGCTTGGGCTGCAGTAAATGGACCTTCATCGCTGTAAGAAGACACCATTTCAACCACTTCAGGAGCACCAAAATCAGTAGAAAGCATCTACCTAGAACCTAAACTCTTTGGATTTTACAATGTTAGGCAGTACACCTGCAAGCTTTTGAGTAGGAACATCTGGTTTGTAATGCTAATCTGTACCCAATTCAAGTCTTTGGATGTACTCAGTGACACCAGACTTCAAATGACCAGATTTGTACCTCACCAAAAGGCTCCAAGCTGTGGTCTATTTTAAAATAGTAACCGTTTCCATTTAAACAAAATGAAATATAATGTACTTTTGACAAATAAGGAGAACTTGTGATTTTTCCAACTACCCATCGCTATCGTTATAATGTGAAACTTCTTCAGCCTTTTAGATGTTTCATTCTTTATTCTTGAAAGTTGATACCAAGCTTGAACAGATAACAGAGAGATTTTGATTTTCTATAGATAGTCTTTTTGTGACATGTCGTTTTTCTCAAATTTCGTTACATCTTTTATAGCATTACAAGTTAAAAGATAATTTTCATGAAAAGACGAAAACTAGGATCATAGATGAGCAAAAATTATTGAAGCCATAAGAAGCATCCTCAGTTTCAAGTTTTACAATATAGAAAGAAAGAATCACTTTGAACATAACAATTAGCTAAAATATTAACAGATAGTATAGTACAAATTGTTGTGCCCTAACATAACACCTTGTCCAACAATGCTACATCTTTTGTATAAATGAAAAAATTTCAGTTGTATGCAAATCACCTAGGGATCTCTCAACTTTGGCCATATTTTGTTAAACCTGCATATCAGTCCATGAGCACAATAAGAACCTTCTTCCACCTTGACCAAGGTGGCACAGAGACTGGTTTTTCAATGCAGAGGGATGGGATAGCAGGTTTCATCGTATTCAGAAACAAGTAATAAAAAAAAAGTATTTCCTAGGTACAAGTTACAGCCTTCCATTGTGTATTCCCTCACCGAAGAGCCTCCTTCCTTTTGGGGAGGAGCCAAGCCATTGTTTGATGGAGTGGTTCTGTTGGCTATCATGGATGGTTCCATGGAAGCCACAAGCCTTGCTGCAGTCAGGCTCTATAGTAGATGCAAAGGAGGCAGAATGAAATATAGGGAGTCAGCTAGGACAAAGCCTTGACATCGCACCGACTCAGCTTCACCATCCCGACGCAGAAAGAAAACACCCATGACACTGAATCAATTCAAAGAAGCACATAAAAAATAGGATAACCTACTGTGTACTTAGCATTACTCCGACAACATGGATCTTACACTCTTCTCCCACACAGCAAAGCACATCTTCTCAATCAAATCCCCCAATTGAAGACAATAAACTTTTTGTTATAATCATCAAATTTTCCCTGTAACTTAGTGTTAGAATCCACTGAAAATAACCAAAAAGTCCTAGTCCAAACAAACCTCTATATTATTAACAATGCTACAGTTAGGGGCTGATTTCTGTCGAAATATGCAGCTTGCTGTCCTTATATTTTGGCCAATCAGAAGCTCCAAATCATCTGACTAATTTAGATTGTGAAAGATTTACTTTAGATTGTTAGAACCTTTCAGTGAGATTCATGCAGACAGAAAAAGACTTGGTTCAGGATTTATACTTCAGACAGATTCAAGACCTGCGAAGGTGAACTGATAGTACATAGTACATAGACTGGTTTCTTTATTTTGAGCTCTGGAAGCTCAAAGGCCCTCAAACATAACACCATGCTTATTAGGAAGCCATGTTCTCAACGTGGATTGGGAGATCTGCAACCCCTCTGTGTTCCCTGAAGAAAGAGCATACCCTACCCATCCAGGAAATGACTATGGGTGAACTAGGTAAGCTTGTCCATAGCTTTCTGTATGGAAGTAATGCCCTGATCAAGAATCAAACCCACAATAACAGCTGTAAAATTCCGCCTAATCTAAAAAATTAAAAGACTTGAATTAAGAACATCTTATTTTTTACAATACACACCGGGATGCAGCTCAGAGCAGTCTGCAAATCTTCATAAATCTTATGAATAAGCCTGATGAGAACATTTTCATCGGTTACCTATCCACCTGATACTAATATAATACGATGTTACTCAAGTGGGTTGTGATCAAGCAGTTCAGACCTGGATTCATGACCTCCCTGAAGACATGTTGCAGCACTCATACCTTCCGTAAGCAAAGTAGAGCCCACTTCCTTAACAAAGGGACATTTACCATCCACAAAAAAGAAATGATCCTGAAGTGTATCGTCTAAAGCTAGAAGAAATAAATAATGCTTCTAGAGCTACAATTTCAGTTCAATTACTTTGCAAATAGCACATGTGTTAGGTTTCTTCTCACGAATTTGCAGGCTATGAATGCATAGGAGTGAGAAATTTTGATATATGCATGTTCATGTCAAGCATCCCAACATGAAGTGGCTAAGAACAGAGAATAGCCCATTTTAAAAATGCTAAACAATATACCCACTTACAGATATGTATGAATTGTCCGCTTTTGTATGCAGAATCTAAAAGCTCTGTTCAGGAGTGCCCAAAAAACACCAGACAAGTATCACAAGCTTCGACTGACACCCACAAACAATTTTAACAAAAAATCCAGATAGAAGATTTTAGAAATTACACTCTATCAATGAAATATCATCTTTCCACCACAGATTCTCAAGAAAATCTTTATATATCCACATCCAGTGACAGAAAGCTAGTTCCTGGAATGCATGAACAGTTTTTAATTTTCAATACTATCTGCAGAGGGCTGTCTTTACCTGAGACATTTTCTAAGCAAGCACGGTTTCACTTGGAATGTCGTCTTCCGTTGAAAGTTCGAACGGTGTCACAGTCGTCCAGAGAGGTGAATATCTTGTTAAAAGATTCATTGAGAATCCCGAAAATAAGAAGATGAAAAACAAGTTTGTGCTAGGCTGTCCAGTGACGGGCAAAACGTGCACTCATCCCACACGCATAAGAAGGGAGAGTTGAATGCATTCCAGATTTGAACGACTCCTTGAATGACTGACAACATGTTTGGCTGAGCTTCTAATTTATGGAGGATATTTATGGGATATTAGCGCTAAAGTAATAGTTGTGATTTTTTTTAAATACAGTAATAGTTTACCAACTATCTTGTAATAGTGACAGGTGCTTCAACTTTAATATTTTTTAATATGTTAATTTATGCTTAACATCATGCTATAATTTTATATTATTTATTATTTATTATGAATATTTTCCTATTTTAAAAAAGTGAAAGCTAGTGTATAAGATTTTGGATGGTTGGGATATAAATTACTTTTAAATTTATTCAATCATTATTAAAAACTTTAAATACAAATAAGTGATTTGTAAATTAAATTTATAATGAAGTGATTTTTTTTTATAACTATATAGAATAATAAGATAAATTGATTTATTTTAATTTATGATGTTTTAAAAACTAAATATTAATGTTATAAAATTTAATTGCAATAAAGATGAGATGATGTTAAATTTATTTTTCATTAAAAATAAAATTTTATTTTAAAATTATAATTTCAAGAAAATTTGTTTAATTAGATTTTAGTAATAGTTAATATAATAATTAGATTTTAGTAATAGTTAAAAAATAACTAAAAAAATAGTTAATTAGAAAGGATTTAAATTTTAAAATATTTAATCATTTTCTTAATGTATTGTTAAATTTAAATGGTTGATATCAGTAATAGTTAAGTATTATGTCACATTAATGGTT